>SJYF01000373.1:3139481-3151122 GCA_006410515.1 Procapra przewalskii | reverse complement strand
CAGTCCATTCTAAAGGAGATCAGTCCTGGGTGTTCTTTGGAAGGACTGATGCTAAAGCTGAAACTCCAATACTTTGGCTGCCTCATGCGAAGAGTTGACTCATTGAAAAAGACTCTGATGCTGGGAAAGATTGAGGGTAGGAGGAAAAGGGGACGACCGAGGATGAGATGGCTGGATGGCATCACTGACTCGAGGCACATGAGTTTGAGTGAACTCCGGGAGCTGGTGATGGACAGGGAGGCCTGGCGTGCTGCAATTCATGGGGTTGCAAAGAGTCAGACACGACTGACCAACTGAACTGAACGAATTTTAAGTGATGGGCTTTTAAGAGATTTTTGTGGTTAAATTGCAATCTGTGAAACTGTCAAACTATTCTTATTGATATATTCACACTGTAAGACAGAAGTGACCAAACCATTTCAAACACGTATGTCCCTTTGTATGTAAAGAGGCACAGGGGTTCCGGGGCGCCTGGCCTTTCTGATGAGGCTGAAGCTGGGTTTGCCCATCCTCCGAGTACCGGTGCACTCCTGTGATACAGGCCTTGGGTGAAGTTAGGTTTTGGCTTTGTTCAGTTTTTAAAGTTTTAAATCAATGTGGAGAGTATTTGCATTACTTTGAAACAAAACGTGCTATCCCCATAAAGCCCCTGCACCAATCACAGCTTGGGGTCTGCAGCCATTTTGAGCCTTTAGATGTAGGCCGCTTTCAAGTCTACGGGCGCAGGCCATTCCTCTATGGTTTTTGTTCACAAAGGGCCTCCGGTTCTTCCTCCAGCGGAGGAAGCTGTGCTGCATGTGGTACTGAGCCTTCACAGAGGGCTGTGTACACATGCACACGGGAGTGCCTGTACGCTCAGTCATGTCTGACTCTTCTTGCGACCCCATGGACTGTAGCCCCCAGGTTCCTCTGTCCCTGGATAGAATACTGGAGTGGGCTGCCATTTCCATCTCCAGGGAATCTTTCCAACCCAGGGGTTGAACCAACAGCTTCTGCTTCATCTTCTGCAGTGCAGACAGATTCTTTACTGCTGAGCCACTGGGTTAAGAACAGCAAACTTGAAAGAGTTGGGGATTAATAAGCTTAATTTTATTAGCATATACAGCACAGAAGCTACTCTGCATTGGACAACATGTTGGATTTTTAGAGCTAGAGGTAGGAAATTATGATTGATATTAAATTCAGAAAAGTTTTTAATTAGGAAATATATAACTATGGTATGTTTCAACGTTAAAAATTCAAAATATGCTACTAAGTGGTTAAGAAAAGGCCAGCTTATATTATTGACCTTCTTTAGAACACATAATGACTTCTGTTTCCATATATGCCATGCTTACACAGTACAGTACTTATTATACATTTAAACATTTACCATTCATTCTTCAAAGTCTTCCATGCATACTTGTACATTTCAACTGGACATAGATGGGTGCTATAAAATGTCCTAGCTTCTCTTTTGGCTTATTATTATGCAATCCATCACTTTTTATTTTATTACCTAATGATGACTTGCAAAGGGAATAGTCAAAACTCCCCCAGCTTCAGTTAGAGATAATCTCTGCAAATAAAACAAGGTTTATAGCTCCTTTGGCTGCTTCAGGAGGATACAAAGCCAAGATGTCGGCTATTCTGGGCACTTTTCTCATTTATGATACCTTGTAAGCACAAAGGAATCTCCCAGGTGTTAGGAAAGGACTGCTTTCTTTCAAATGTGTGGAAATAAGCAATGCTTCTAAAAAGTGCATAAACAGCTCCCTTGGATTTTAAATTGCTTGTTTAAATGATGTCTTTTAATCATCCTAAGTGCTTCCAGTAAATCACCTAAGAACTTTCAGTATATTCTAATCCAATCCTAATCCTATTCTCATGCCATCTGTAGGCCTTCTCTGAAGGTCCATGGAGCTTCACTCTGTGTTCTTTAATACCACTTGAATTTGCTTGCCTGACAGCATATGCAGTCATATTCTAATAAGATTTTTTTTGCTCTTGTTCTGATACTTTAACAAACTCCAAAGTGGAGATTTTCCATGTTCAGTTAAGTGGCTCAGTCATGTCCGACTCTTTGTGACTCCATAGATTGCAGCACACCAGACCTCCCTGTCCACCACCAACTTCTAGAGTTTACCCAAACTCATCTCCATTGAACTGGTGATGCCATTCAACCACCTCATCCTCTGTTGTCCCCTTCTCCTCCTGCCTATTGAAGGATTGGTTCCCACTGGCTGCCCTGTTTGACACAGGACAATACACATATGTTAATCCCAACCTTCTGATTCGTCCCCCCTCCCCCAAGTCCACTCATCTGTTCTCTATGGGCTTTGTCTGTACTCCTGCCCAGCAATATATGAAATGAAATATTACTCAGCCAGAGAAAGTAGTGAACATGGGTTATTTGTAGAGACACGGATGGACCTATGTTTCATTGTGGAGACATGGATGGACCTATGAACACGTACGTGTTCATTGGAAGGACTGATGTTGAAGCTGAAACTCCAATACTTTGGCCACCTGATGCGAAGAGCTGACTCATTTGAAAAGACCCTGATGCTGGGAAAGATTGAAGGCAGGAGGAGAAGGAAATGACAGAGGAAGAGATGGCTGGATGGCATCACCGACTCAATGGACATGAGTTTGGGTAAACTCTGGGAGTTGGTGATGGACAGGGAGGCCTGGCTTGCTGTGGTCCATTGGGTCGCAAAGAGTCGGACATGACTGAGTGACTGAACTGAACTGGATGGACCTAGAGTCTGTCATAGAGTGAAGTTAAGTCAGAAAGAGAGAAATAAATATTGTCTGTTAACACATATACGTGTAATCTAGAAAAATGGTGTAGATGAACCTATTTGTAGGGCAGGAATAGAGATGCAGATTTAACTATGTTTTTATTTGCATTCATAGTTTAGTAACGGAGGTTACTGAGAAGAATAGATACTTGCTCAGATCCTACTGGGAGTCCTCTGATAAGGCCTTTTCTATATATGTTGCCTCACTAATTCTCACGTGACCGTATGAGGTCAGGGTTATCTATAAATTAAAGAAACTGAAGGAAAGTAATGAACCATTTGGCTAGTAGAAAGGGAAGTCAGATTTCAACAAGACTTGTGTGATTTCAAAGGCTGTGTTTTTCATTAGATTTCCCTTTTGCTTACCTTAAGAAGTCATTTTACTCTGTTTCTTATCTGAATGTCTGTCTAAGTAAGTATCGTCCTTCATGTGTGAAGAGTTCATCATTTTCCCTCCACTTGCAGCTCTGAAAAACTACCACAGCCCTAAAATTGCAGCTTCTCCAAAATGCTTGTTGATTAGCTTGGTTCTAAATAAAACAGCTGCTTAGTATTTATCTTTTTTCTTTTTTTACTTTTCAGCACTCTTTTTTTTGTATTTTATGAAGTAAATATGGAAAATTTCTTATTTTATGACAAGTGTCAGCTTCTCATCCCGGAAAGTTAGTATAAACTAAATTTGCTGCATCACATTTTGTGAAGGATTCATGATAAGAATGTAATTTCTCAGACATTTTCATGTGCAGTAGGCAATTCTCCTTGGTTATAAGCTTGATAATCAAGGAAGACAGACATCCAAGAGACTGAGACACCCAAATCACACTGTAAAAATCACAGTATCTTTATGCTCATGTAGGAAGGTATAAAAGGCTAAGAGGTGGACATGTGCCACTGAGTTTCTTAAACCATTTTTTTTTAACATAAGTCATATCCTATCTTCTTGTCTAAGTATATTGAAATGCCTCTTTTTTAGGATTTGGTTAGAGATACTCTGTCATTGGAGACATTATTCATATGGTTAGGCCTGTAAGGTGCTCACTTGCAGCTTGCATTTTCTGAAACTCCATGAATGTGAACGACACTTGTGCTCTCTTCTGCTGTGGAGACACGCTTCCAGTCCTCAGCAGATGGACTTCCATCTGAGCGGTGCCTGGGAAATGTACACTGTCCAGATTTATCCTAAAGCCGTTTCTAGACAGAGCTTTTCACAGTCACCGCACATTCTCTCTGGAAATAGGAAGTTTTTCCAGTATAGCTGGAACTAGTATTTGAAACTAGGATCCTCCACCCACCCATCCATCCATCCACCTACCCATCTGCTCAGCCCACCTCTCATCTACTAGTTCCTTCCAAGGTCCAGGAACACTGCTGGGTGCTCTGATCCTTGAGGTATCCGGACAATCAGTGCTACCCTTAGGATGCTGACTATCTATTGAGAGAGGTGGGTAAATACTAAACTGGTGACCAAAATAAGAATTAAATTGAGATCATTCTTTATATGAGTCATGAAGGGAACTTACCCTGGTCTGGAGCATCAAAGAAATAGGACTTCCGCGAGTGTCTTTCTAACTGATGCCTAAAGAATAAAGAACACTTAACTGGAGGAAGAAGGATGGGAATTGGGTTCCAGGCAGAAGGAATAGCATTTGAAAGGACCCTGAACAGAAGAGAAGCTCAGCCTTATTATGAAAGGAAGAAATTGATGTCACTTGAGCCTGGAGAGTTTCCCCTATGAGGCTAAAATTGCAGGCAAGGGCAGGCTCCAAGGGCATCTTCAGACATATTGAGGATGTGGGTTTCCCCAGAGTGCTATGGGAATATGCTGTGTGAAGGAATGAAAATGTTGGAACTGTGCCTTTCAAGCTCCACTTAGGCTGCTAAACATAGGAAAGTGCTAGGGTTGCCAGTAGCCGGCCTCAGCTTTCACAGAACCAGCTCTGACCCCTCCTTCTCCACGTATGTTCGTGGTTCCCAGAGCCCAGTTTGAGCGACCTTGCAGGAAGGCCCTGACTACTTCTGAAGTCCAATCAAATCTAAGAATATTCTTTCAAGATGCTCTGTTGTGTAAGCTTAAAGGTAGGCTTACCTATATTTAAGCTTACATAAGGGACAGCCCTGCTTTTCACCTAAGAGAAGATACAATGGATTCACATGAAAAGTTAAACTATAATGAAATGAAATAACCCTAAGGTCCTCAAGGCAAATATTTTTCTCAGACTTTACATACTGAAAGAGACCCCCAATTGCTTAAACTACAGTTACTTTACATGTCTTACTCCAAATTTCTAATGTCTTAAGGGATGGAGCTGTAACCATTCAGAGACAGGAAATTGGAAAACTGGACAATATGTCATTTCTGAAGCTTTCTACTATTTTAGTGTGTGTACATGTGTGTGTGCATGTGCACATGCACGTCCTCAGTCGTGTCTGACTCTTTGCGACCCCATGGACTGTAGCCCACCAGGCTCTCTGTCCATGGAATTTTCAAGGCAAGATTACTGGAGTGGGTTGTCATTTCCTACTCTAGATTATTTCAGTACTGCTTTTAAAACTAAAGGCAGCCAGTCATTTTAACATGACTGCAAATCTGGTAACAGCTTGTATTTTTCTTTTAATTTTTGTTTCAAAACTGGTAACTTTTAATATATTGACAGTTCCTACCTCACTGGACATGCTCCTTCACTGTCAATTAACTAGACAGAAAAAGAATCCTGCCTACATTTCTTTAGATTGTCATTTTTTAATGAGATATTATAGTTTTCCTATAATTTCACAGAAACAGAGAAAATGACATTAGCACTGATTTTGCTACTAATTTAAAATATGGAGTTACTTAATGTCTTTAAAATACATATTATTCTTAGAAAATTCAAAACAAACCTTTGGGTAGTGAAAAGTATGTAAATAAAGGACAAAGAATGAATGCTGTTATTAAACAAAGGAATAAAATCAGCAAAAATGACATGTACTTGGAATAAGTAGGAACTGGAGTGGAAGTAGAAAAGCAAATACAAATACAGTTGAGCTGAGGCTCAGGGAACCCGAGAGTTGGGGTGGGATTACTGAGACTGGCTGTTGTCCAGAATGAGCAAAGACGAGATCCACCGAGCATGTAACTTCACTTTGACACCGAGCCTGGCCTCAGGCCTATAGATGATGATATTCCAATGTTTCCTTCAGAAGTGGTTTGGAGTAACCAGACTCACAGACACTACACACACACACACACACACACACACACACACACACACACACACACACAGAGGAGCCCTGAGTGCCAACTGATTCCTGTGTAGTAAGCAACGAGATACCACTTCCAGCTTACTGAGGAAACTCACAGTGCGATGCTTCTCTCTCCAGGCAAGCAACACACGGGACTTTATTTTGATCAAGTCAGGAAGAAGGGCAAGAACAGCCCATCTCAGGGGAGGCATGTCTGCGTGCAAGGCCCTCACAGCGCCACCCTCTCACAGGGATACACCTGCCCAGGCCTCGGGAGGCCTATTTCCTGAGGCCCAGCCTTTTCCCTAACTTGGGCTGGGCTGTTCCTACTGCGCTTCATTTCCCTCCCCCACACCTCCTCCAACCAGCGCCTGTGCAAATGCTTTTTGCAAAGCACCGGAATTTCCGTTTCTCTATAAAAAATAATTTGTTCATAGAATACCTTCTTATTGAGAGCTTGACTGTGTGTCAGGCACTACTGAAAGTGCTGAAGGTAAAGCAAGAAAAAGACGGACTATAAACCCCTCCTCTACCCTCAGTACTCAGCACAGATGGCCTACTTTCTATTAAGAAACCGTTCTCACTTCCTATCCCTTTTCAAACTCTGTTTGATGTTGAAGCTGGAACTCTACAAACTCCATTTCAGTGTTCCCCCTGTTCTCTACTCACCTCTAATAACGGCCAACACAGTGAGGGATTGGATAGAACTAGGAAGGTGGAAGAACGTGTTCCTTTTTGCCCATCTACTTCCTATCTGCGCCCTATGAACTTCTGGTCTGCTCCCAACTGACTTCCTGCCTGCTGCCTGTGGATGTGTGGACGCTCTATCTGCTCCTCATGAACTTCCTGTCTACCACTTATTGACTTCCTGCCCAATTTCCGCGGACTTCCGGTCTACCCAGTAGACTTCCTATCTGTTCCATGGGGACTTCCTGTCCAGCCCCTGTAGACTTCTATCTGCCATCACGGACTTCCTGTCTGCTTCCTGAGCCTGTCAGCTTGGCTTCATGCCAGAAGTGGCAGTTGATTCTAGTGACTGGCAGTAAGAGCAGCTTACAGCAGTGTATAGGTGACTAAAAAACCCAGCTGTAAGGCGACCCCTCCCAGTCCTGGCACCAATGGGCCAAGTCCTCCTACTCAGGGGTTTGAGCCCAGCTCCAAGCATCTAAATTTGAACGATCCTAACTCCTTCCTCAGTCCCTCAAGTTTAGGTCCAGTGGCTGCTTCTTGCACTTGCTATGTGGTGATGTCTGATGTCTGGGTATTTTCCTTTCCTGTTTTCCATTTTTTAATATCCAATTGATGCACTGTATTAATTCTGTCTTTTCAATTAGTTTATGTGGTTTGTGTCCCATAACCAGGCTATAATTAATATTGCTAATGATAAATCTGAGTAGAAAAATAAATCTGGGAAGGGGATAGGAAGTACATGTGAAAGGAGAAAAATAGGCAATTTTAGATGGTGGTGGTAGTGGGGGGGGGAGGTCAGGGAGGTCCTCTTGTTGAAAGTGATATTTAAGAAGAAAAATGTTACATGTGAATTATGCAGGTACAATCAGAGTGCTCTGGTCAAACCTCAGGCAAGACAGGATCATACTTTAAAGCTCTTGCCTTCATCCTACCTCCTTTTTATATTCTCTCTGGCCTGGATTTTCTCTGAAATAGTCACTCTCTAAAAAGTAGGTTTCGGGTCCTTTGGAAAATCCCAATCCAAAGACATGAATCACCCCTTAGAGGGATCACATCTTTGCTCCTCCAGGGGATCACAAGGCTGTTCTCAGGTTGAACTTTACCTCGTGGAAAATCCTGGTCGTACTGGCTGTGGAGATGAGCACCATTCCAGTGATCCTCACAGTAAATGCTGTATTGGCCACAGAGAGTGCCTATTCGGGAGCTGCCATACCTGGGAGGCACTGACTTCCAGCAAAAGGACATCAGGAGTAACAACACTAACCAGAACCGAGCATCCCACTCTGTCCTCTCCCCACGCTACCTGCCCCAGATCTCCAGAACAAGGATTACTTGCTTTATCTTTAAATCTCTGGCGCATATTCCAACATAGAAAGTCTTCAATTGACTCTTCTTTGTAATGAAAACTAATAGTATCCAATTCTGTTACAGTGAAAACATCGCTGGATGGAGAATCTAGAGACAAACATCCTAGACCTTCCTAAACCTTACCTGCCTTTGTAATATTGACCAAGTCATTTCATTTCTTTGAATCTCAGGTTCATCACTTGAAAAGTAAGGGAAATGGAATAAAAGTTTTATACTTAAATTTCTCTAATCATCTCATTTTTTTGGTTTGTTTACAATGAATGGTAACCTAATAGAAAAATCTGGTCACATCAAGTATATGTGTGTTCAGTTACTCAGCCATGCCTAACTATTTTGTGATCTCATGGATTGTAGGCTGCCAGGCTCCTCTATCCATGGAATTTTCCAGGCAAGAATACTGGAGTGAGTTGCCGTTTCCTTCTCCAGGGGATCTTCCAGACCCAGGGTTCAAACCTGGGTCTCCCGTATTGCAAGCAGATTCTTTACCTCATGAGCCGCAAGGGAAGCCCAGGAGCTACTTTGACCTTGTTCTAATAATAACATACATTCCATTCTGTCAATTTAAAGATTTGCATTATATTTAATCTTAAGTAATAAGCAGAAATTTATGCAATGATTCAGTACATTAAGTTCCCCATACCCACTTTTTAAATCTCTTAATAATCAATACTCAGGTCATACTTCACCCAAAAACTTTATTTTCTCCACAATTTTCCTACATGCCTCCTAAGGCTGACCTATTTTCAACTGGTATGCCATCACTGGTCTTCTCAGATAGTGACATTTTTCTTTTAAAACTCATATTAGCTTTGCTAAACATCTCTTGTGTTGGTCCTCCCTTTCTGCTCCTGTTTTACATTCCTGGCTCAAGAACATGTTTCAAAGTCAGTTACAAATTTGGCAACACTTCAGAGAGTTCCTAGGATTTATTGGGCGCCTTAGGAAAACCCTCAGTGACTAGGTTCTCCAGAGAATCGCTGGAGTCTGCGTCTGGAAATGAAGCATCATGCAGCTCAAACAAGGGCCCAAGTAAGCCTCCAACCGAGTGAGAGAATTTGAAGACTGAGCTAAGAACTGTGGCATTTACAAGGTCTGCAATACTCCTGAAAACAAGAAAGTAATTAGATTTTAGGAGCAGTGGTATGTATCCTATGCATTAACAGCTTAGCAAACTACACAAGAGGAGCTAAAATTCTTCCAGATTTTGTGCCAAGGACAAATGACAGATTTAATATCTCTCTTTTTTTTTTTAAAGTACTAATTCAAGTATATGTTTCCCTGGTGGCTCAGCAGTAAAGAATCCACCTGCAGTGCATGAGACGCAGGTTCAACCCCTGGGTTGGGAAGATCCCCTGGAGGAGGGCATGGCAGTCCACTCCTGGAGAATCCCATGGACAGAGGAGCCTGGCAGGCAATGGTCCATGGGGTCGAAAAGAGTCAGCTGTGACTTGGTGACCAAGCACAATCTGAGCATAGGCCTGGCGTAAGACCCTTTGAGAAAATTTAATTCTGTTACATGCAACAGAAGATAGTTCCAAAGAAAGCTCATTTAAAGTATTGACAATGGAAGTTTCTAAAAATAGCCTGTCAGAAATCTTATTGATTAGACCATTTCTAAAAATACTGTGCTTCAAAAGAAAAAGAAAATTTAGATTATTTGACATTAGTCACTAAAGGAAATCATACAAAATATATTATAACATGAATTTTATATTTATTCATATCTCAAAATAGAGGTTGAGAAGATGAAATATTTTGTTTGTGAATGTAAAATACATTGCAATAAAAAAGGGAACTCAGTGTTAACAGGAACTTTGGAAAAACAAAGATGAATAAAACAATATCTCTCCAAGGATTCACAGTCTGGTATAAAAAAACCTATAAATAAATAATTGTGGAATGAATCCATGTTTTTAAATATAAGGGCCTAATATATTATACATCACCCACTAAATTCAGAGGAAGGTGGCCTTGAGGTGGAAACCAAAGGAGAGCATGCTTACACTTCAGCATATTCAAGGATGATGCAATGGAACCCACATAAACAGCTTTGCAGGTCCCTGTGGTGCAACAATGACCTCATGATCAGAGGAAGCAAGACAGTCCTGCGAGTTCAAGTGCTGTTCTGAAGTCACTCAGCTTAGGTCAAAATCCCACTCTTTCAAGAATTACCTTGGGAATCATCTGTAGAATGGTGGTAACAAAATAGCTTTGGGCAGTGTTTTGCAAAATATGTTCATAATAGCATCCAACAGAGACTGACTTCCAGAATGGATGTGTAAGGAATGCAGAAGATTCTCTCTTAAGTATAACAACCATTTGCCTGGTGAAAATAGCACACACACACACACACACACATCATTGAAAGTCTCTAGAAATTGTCCTAAGGGCATAAAAAGTAGAAAATCTTTTCTCAAATAGATTATCACAGACTACAGAGTAGAATTCCCTGTACTCTACACTAGGTCCTTGTTGATTACCTATCTTATATGTGTATAGTAGCGTGTGCATGTTCATCCAAAGCTTACGATTCACCTCTCTCATACTCTAATTAAAAAAAAAAAAGTGAAGGGCTTCCCTGATGGTCTAGTGGCTAAGACTCCATGCTCCCAATGCGCGAGGCCTGGGTTCGATCCCTGGTCAGGGGACTAGATCCCACATGCCACAGCTAAGAGTCTGAAAGCCACAACAAAGATCAAAGATCCCAAGCGCCACAACTAAGACCCAGTACAGCCAAGTAAGTAAATATATTTTTCTAAAGAGTGGGAAATCATCTATTGAATTAAATGTAGTAAATCTGTAAAAGAATGATAAAATCTGGTTGCATTTGAGCCCATGGTCTAGTCCCATATCACTTTTCCCCTGCTCCGTGTGGCCATGGCCCTATGGCCTTAACACCCACTCTTCAAAGTCAGGAGACACAAGGCACCAACACCTCTTATCCCCTTGGTTATATATATATATGATATCCCATGTCCAAGGGCAAGGAGAAGCCCCAAAAAGACAGTAGGAGGGGTGAGGTTGCATTTAGAATCAAACCGCATACCCACCAGAGATGCTCAGATGGCTCAAACAAAGCCTTGTGCCCACCAGCACCCAGGGACCCCACAGAGACTGAGCCAGACCTGACTTTGAGGACTGTTTGAGTGTCTCCATCAGAGGCACGTGTCAGCAGTGCCCTGCCCCTGGAAAGGGGGCTCTGGCCGCAGCAGGCCTCGGAGACGCAGCACGGGAGCCCCACCATAGCCGCCAGGCAGACAACCCACAAACTGGAGAACAATTCTACCAAAGAAGTTCTGCAATGCTGCAAAAGCTCAAGGGCCCACAACACACTCCCATCCTGGAGACCCACCAAAGGGAGTGCGGACCCCCAGGGGATGTGGCCTTGAAGGCCAGTGGGATTTAATTACAGAGCTTCAACAGGACTGGGAAAACAGACACTTGGTTCAGTTCAGTTCAGTTCAGTTCAGTCACTCAGTCATGTCTGACTCTTTGTGACCCCACGGCCTCCCTGTCCATCACCAACTCCTGTATTTTACCCAAACTCATGTCCATTGAGTCGGTGATGCCATCCAACC
>SJYF01000373.1:3128953-3139448 GCA_006410515.1 Procapra przewalskii | reverse complement strand
TCAATCTTTCCCAGCATCAGGGACTTGGTGGGCACAAACAAAACCTTGCTCCTTGGAAGAAAAGCTATGCCATACCTAGACAGCATATTAAAAAGCAGACATTACTTTGCCAACAAAAGTCTGTATACTCAAAGCTATGGTTTTTCCAGTAGTCAGCTATGGATGTGAGAGCTTGACCATAAAGAAAACTGAACACCTAAGAACTGATGCTTTTGAATTGTGGTGTTTGAGAAGACTCTTCCGAGTACCTTAGACAGCAAGGAGATCAAACCAGCCAATTTCAGAGGAAATCAACTCTGAATACTCACTGGAAGGCCTGATGCTGAAGCTGAATCTCCAATCCTTTGGCCACCTGATGTGAAGACCTAACTCGTTTGAAAAGACCCTGATGCTGGGAAAGATTGAAGGCAGGAGAAGGGTACAGAAGAGGATAAGATGGTTGTATGATCTCGCTGAATCACTGGACATGAGTTTGAGCAAGCCCTGGGAGATGGTAGGGACAGGGAGGCATGGCATGCTGTAGTCCATGGAGCACGGAGTTGGACACAACTGAGTGGCTGAACAGCAACAACAATGTGCGTGTGTGTGTTTACATGTATAAATATGTTTTTGGCCATACCACATGCCATCTTTAATCCTAATTTCTCAACCAGGGATAAAATCTCTATCCTCTGTATTATAAGTGGGAAATCGTAACCTCTGGAATGCTAGGCAGACCCCCACCCCCACCACAGTTCTATATTGCAGAAACTTTATTAAGGACAGGCATGGGTATGCAAGCTGATTTTCCTTCTGCTAAGCCACCCCCACCACTCCTTGAGATTTGGTGATAGACAGGGAAGCCTGGTGTGCTGCACTCCATGGGATCGCAAAGACTTGGACATGACTTAGCAGCGGAACTGAAGAAACTCCTGATCACAGGATGGAAGCTCTACGCCAGGCTCAGCAGGCTGAGAATAACAGATCCTGGAACACCTCCAACCTGGAACCTTTGTAAAGTAGGGGTTTCATGCTCAGAACCAAAGTTGAGACAGCCAGGAGCTACCATTAGCACCCAGAGCTCCACTCAGAGACAGAGGTGTCACTCTGGAAGAAGTATATATCAGTTCTAGGTCCTTTACAGGCACACAGATTTTCCCCAGGAGGGAAAACAAGTTCTATGAACAAGAAGTCACTTTAAAGGAATGATTCTATGTGGAACAGATTGTGCAAGTTATGCCTAACAGCATTATACAAAATAACGGGTATTCTTATTGCATGCAATTAAGAGAAAGCTGATTGCTCCATGATACACATACCAATAAATGAAACAGTACCCCAACGGGAAGTTTAGCAGAGAGATTCAGGAGAAAAGATAAGAGGATTCTTCCTACTGTTGGAGTAATCTCAGTAACTGGCTGCATCTTAGTCCTGCAAAGCTCTTCTATAATCAAGTTAGACTGTGGAGCAATTCAAGACCAAGCGTGAGATTAAAAAGAATGCAAAAAGATCACCTCGCAGTTAATGCAGGCTAAGAGCTGAGTGTGATACCAGTAGAGGCAGATGAGCACAGGCTTCAGAAAGATTGTGCACATGCCCTAACTCTGCACTCTCTGAGAGGCCACACTGCAGGCTGCACGTTGCAAAGAAAACAGACTTCACTGATCTAGTCACTAAACAAGCAAGAAAGAAAGCAACAGCATCAATCACTTGAGTGGTGGCATGTGGTCAGCCTCAGACTATCATGAGTTGTTGAGATATATTACCTATAATGCTCAGTATTCAGCAAAGAAATTATGAAACACAAAAAGAAACAGAAAAGTGTGACCCATACACAGAAAAAGAAAGAAATGGAAACTGCTTCTAAGGGGATCGAGTTGTTTAACTTAGTAGACAAACACTCCAAAGCCACTGTTACAAATATGTTTAAAGAACCAAAGGAAACCATGTCCAAAGTATTAAAGCAAGGCCTAATAGCAACAACTCATAAAATACAGAATAAGAGAAATTATAAAAAGAACCAAATTGAAGTTGAAAAAGTACACTCTCCAAATAAAAAATTTACTACAGAAGCTTAATAATAGATTTTGAACTGCTAGAAGAGAATCAATAAGCTTGGGGACTGATTAATCGAGATTACACATCTGAGGAGCACAGAGGAAAATGAATGAAGAAAAATGAATGGAACCGCAGAGAAAAGTGCTACATCATTAAACAGACCAATATATGAAGAGCAAAAGTACCAAAGTACCAAAGAAAGGAGAAGAAAAACAGTTGAGGAAACAGTGAAACAAATACTTTTCAAATTGAGAAAAAATATTAATATGAATATTCAGGGAACTCATATAATTCTGAGAAGGATAAACTCAAGCATACACAAATCTATATACAGCATAGTAATAATGTTGAAAGACAAAGACCCATTGAGAGCAGCAACAAGAGCAAAAACCCCAATGCTTTATGAATAACAAAACTACAGTGAGATAAACAGAAGATTTCTGAACAGAAACAATGCCAGATGGCAGCAGGATGGAATATGCAAATGCCGATGGAGAAACACACAACAAACTATGAAAAGCAAAAGAAACTGTCAACCGATGATCTCCACCCAGCAAATCAAATCCAGGGCAAGACGCCGCTTCACAGCCACTCGGACGCCTCTAAGAAGAGATGGACAAGAACAAACGTTTTCCAGAATGTGGAGAACCTGGAACATTTATACATTGCTGGACAGATGCAAAATGGTGCTGCTACTGTGAAAAATGGTTCAGAATCTGATAAATATTAAGCACAGAATTCCCATTCGATCTAGTAATTGCACTTCCAGGAGAAATGAGATTCTCACCTCCAGGAGAAATCCATACTCAAGAGAAATGAAAACTTATGTCTACACGAAAGCTTGTACACAAATGTTTATAGCAACACCATTCACATAACCAAAGAAAATACAAACAATGCCTACCAGCTGATAGGCATCAAAATAAAAAGTGGCACATGTACAGAAAGGATTATTTACCAGTAAAAATAATGAAGCCTTTAAACACGGTAAAACACGGCTGAATCTGGAATGTTGTATACTAAATGAAAGAAGCTAGTCACAGAAGACCACCTATCTTATGCCTCCATTTATCAGAAATGTCCAGAGTAGGCCAATCTATAAACACAGAGTGTTACGCTAATTGGTGCCTACGACTGACTGACGAAGGGTTCAGAGAAATGAGAGGGACTGGACTATACAAAATTTCTTTTGGGGATGATGTAAATGTCTCAGATTGTGGTGATGTTTGCACAAGTCAGGGAATATACTAAAAAAGCCCCATCAAATTATACATTTTCAAGGGGTGAAACTCTGTTGACATATAAATTATATATTAATAAAGCTCTTAAAAATAGTACCTCTTAGAGTTATCCTTAGGCCAAGTGGGGCAATAAACGGGGAGCTATTAGGCAAGTCTTTGGCAAATAACATTCAGTAGTTGCTGTTCCTTCTGCTACTGCCACGGTCATCACTGTCTCTTATAGAGTAATTACCCCATAATTCTATCCACTATTTAACAAATATTGAAGAGCACCTACTGTGTGGCATACATTTATGTGCTCATGATTAGTAATCCGAACAGCTTTCTGATGTCATTTTGGTAGAGATGTAAGTACAGCAGATACTATTTTTTTATTAACCTTATTTAGAAAAATGAGTCAATATACTCTTGGCAACACCAGAATGACCCTAGAAGTCATTTTAGGGCCTCCAGATCTTATTCAGTTTACTATACGTGGGCTTCATGTACAAATATTAACTCCAAATACTCATGGATGGTGTCACTAAGGCCCCATGAGCTTGACCGATGTTCAAGATCTTCCCTGAGACCACCTGCGACTCCCCCACTCGCAAGCATCACACTCCAATTCTACAATAAGGATCCGGCTCGCACCCTATTTCCCCCAGAGGACTCCTCTGGCACTGCTGCCCCGCACTGCTTAGAGCGAGGAGTCTTCATTTAAGTTCTCCTAACACTATCTGTCTTTATTTTATCGCTCTACAGCAAATTAACTACCCCCTGCTTCTCTCATCAGACAACGCACTCCTTGGACCCGACTCTGATAGGCTCTGGCAAGGCACACTTCTGAAGCACATTCACTATTCACAGACAATTAAAAACAAAATGTTCATTTTGGTTTTGTCTTTCTTCTTTAGGAATATGTATGTACTTACTATAAATCAGAACCACACTCCTGACTCCCATCAGATCGCTGCGTTATCTAGAAACCCAGTAAAAAAGGGCTTAACTGATACCCACCTGGACCTTTAATTAGAACCTGAAAGAACCAAGAAAAACAGTAACAAAAGAAGGCAGCATCATGTAATATGAAAGGTATGCCATTTTTCTTCATGTGTTAACAGGTTTGGAAGAGGAGGGATGGGGTAACCATCCATCAAGGAAGGAAGTCACAGGCTTGGCAGGGATTCGTGGGGCATCTCCATTCAATAATTTTATCATCTGGCTAAAGATAGAGGACTTCTTAACCCTCCTGTTTTCTTCCTTATAACGCCTTTGATTTTTCCTATCATATGGTTAATGCCCCTGAAATGCACACTCATAAGTCCAGTTGAAGTCATGTAGGCAGTGACCCTCCATGGACAAAATATCACTTTAGTTGGAATTAAGGTATTTGGAAGATTAATAGTGAAAGCACACAGCTTTCTATTCCAGTCACCAAAATATTAAATTCCAATATTTATTATGCAGAGGAGTCTTTTTCTGTTCCTTTCACTATCTTTCATGTAGCTGTCATTTACAGCTTTTGGTGTTAACTCCCATTGAGTTCAAAGACAGCCTGAAATCTCAAGCTGCTGCCAACCAGGGCATAGCTCAGCCATCGTGGAAAAGCCTTGGCTCACGAGACCCAGGGCATTCATGAGCCTGCACCCCTGCTGGGTTAGTAGGGAACAAGCGCCTTACTCAGCCTCCACAAACAAATTCAAGGGTGCTGTGGAAGGGCATGGCACACCTCCTTACCGCAAAGATGGCTCTCATGTCTGGTCTGAGCCTTTGTTGAAGAAAGCCAAGGAATCTTCCTTTGGAGCCTTATATGAAGAGTTATAGCTCTTTCATTAAGGAAGATCTGTGCTTCTCAAGAGAACAATGGAAGAACCTGACCACACCATCTTCACGCTGAACAAGTGTGCCAAGTCATCACCATCCTACCCTTGACAATTCCCTATTGTATCTGTTCCCAAACCAAAAGCCTTTTCAAAGATAGTAGACGAGCCCAGACCATACCAAATTCTCCCTAAAAAGCAGAATGCTAATATATATTTTTTAAAAGTTCACAGGACATAGCATTTTCACATATTTAGTATTTCAAGGAATTAGTTTTGAATGCCCCTTCAGCATCTAGTATTCATGTACATGCACACAAAATTCTTACGAGATGTAGAATTCTGAATTCTCTGAATTCTCTTTCCAAACAGGGAAAGGAATCAGACAGACTTAGATGATTTTCTGGAGACGTAACAAATGTTCAAAAATCTGGTTGCCAAACACGATCAAGACCTTATTGCTTTGACCCCACATTTTTTTCAGCTTGCTACTTACATCATGCTTTCCTCATCTGTGTCTGACTAATTAGCTTTTGTCCAGGAATTTAAGCATCTTCTAAGCTTTTGTCTTCTAAAATGGAAATATTTTAAGAAAAGTAAAAGACAAGCCATTAAGATTTCAGCTTAGGTCGGCCTGAGGGATTCAGGTACCTTTACAAGTTGACCTGATGCCCCAAACTCTGGGTTTTGAGCAAAGAGGACCACCTGTGGTACTGAAGACGTTTCATGGCTAATTTAGCTAGTAGACTTCCCTGGGGTCTCAGATGGTAAAGAATCTGCCTGCAAAGCAGGACACCCATGTTCAGCTCCTGGGTCGGAAAGAACTCCTGGAGAAGGGAATGGCTACCCACTCCAGTATTCTTGCCTGGAGAATTCCATGGACAGCGGAGCCTGACAGACAGTCCATGGGGTTGCAGAGTCAGACGTGACTGAGTGAATGTTTCATTTCAGCTCAGGTATTAAGGACAAGAAGAAAACGCCAATGACACCGCTAGCCCGGTAAGAACAACACCGCCCTGCCACGGACTCACCACTGTGTTTGAAATGAAGGCTCAAACCTGTGAATATGTCACCAACATCAGAATGACAGAAATAAGGCATTTTCAAGCACTAGATCAAATAGCCCACATGGCCAGTCAGTTGAATACCATTGTTCTATTCAAAGTTAAGACAATCCTCCAGTGCTAGGAAGTGACCAACATGTTTAAGGAACCGATACGTCAGAACCAATAACCCTGAAGAAGTCACAGCCTTCGGACTTGGCCATAAGCTCTTACGTACAGTTTTCAAGCTGCAATGCTCTGCCTCACTCGCTGTAAAATAACAACGACAGAAGTCAGGACCTTCACGCTGCTTCCAAGCAGGGAAAGGAAGTGGCCAGCACATTTTAGAAAGTACCACTTGGCAGTTTTTCCTCCTGCTTTGACAAATCAAAGAAGTCTGTACTGCAATAGTGGAAGAACTACCCAAAGTACAAGGGAAATATTGTCATCCGTCCCCTTTTCCATGTCCCCATCACTTCATGACTAGCGGCACGAGCTGTACTCACCAATCCTTGGCAGGTTGCAAGAGCCACTGAGGAATTTTTGTGGGATCGCAAGGAGCCTTGATAAAAACAGAAATCCTCGGGTGGGAAAGCCTGCACCGACTTCGTACCCTGCTTTCCCAAAGTCTGGATGAGAAATCCAGGTGCCACCAGCTTGCTGGAGGCTTTCAGATCCAGGTGGAAGTCATGCCTGAAGCCTTTCAGCCGAAGGTGCAGAGAGTCAACTCCGAGCTGAGCCAGAGCCCTTTTCCTCCTCTGGGGGTGGGCGATTTCGTGGGACACGTAGTTGCCCTTGTGGTCAACCTCATAGGGAGACACCAGGTCATAGTCTGAAATCAAGAGAGGATGTGAGGCTGAGTGATTTCAGAGTTCTGAAAAGGATCAGGAAGTCTTCAAATATAATTTACACTGGATGATATCTTCACCCAGCAAGAAAGATGGTGGAAATGTCAACCTCCACCTGTTCAAATCCAAACTGAATGCATAAAATCAGAGTTTAAAGGGGAAATCTTAAAGGGGGCCTTTGGGGAAGTCACTGCTGTCCTATAATGTGATATTGCCAATCCAGAAATTGCTATGACACTTCTAAGGAGAAAGAGATTACAGACCAAATGAAGCTAAGAATGGGCTTTTTGGATCACTAGAATAATTATACTAAGTAATCATTTTTATAGCTTTAAACATTCTTTTAGTCATATTGTCTTTTAGCAACATCTTCATTCCACTAATAAGAAATTTTAGCTTAAAAATACTGATAATTTTTCAGAAACCAGTTAACAAGACTCATGTCCGACTCTTTGCAACCCCATGGACTGTAGCCCACCAGGCTTCTCTGTCCATGGGATTCTCCAGGCAGGAGTACTGGAGTGAGTAGCCATTCCTTCCTCTGGGGGGTCTTCTATCCCGGTATTCACTGCAGCACTATTTACAATAGCCAGGATATGGAAGCAACCTAGATGTCCATCAACAGATGAATAGATAAAGGAGACATGGTATATATACATAAAATGGAATATTGCTCAGCTATAAAAAGGAAGGTGTTTGAGTCAGCTCTCATGAGGCGGATGAACCTAAAGCCTGTTATACCGAATGAAGTAAGTCAGAAAGATGAAAACAAGCATCGCTTATTTTTCATTGCTCAGATCAGAATTCTCTCTCTCATCCCCACCATTAACACATCATCTCTGCCACTGAGAGGTCAGGGAGTGGTTGTTTCTGGGTGGAGGGACAGAATGTGGGCCACAGACATGGGGTGGGCATCACACCAGGGATCGTATCTTCCTGAACTGGCATGCTCTAAGCTTGAACCTGGGCTTTTAGACCGTGTGAAGGTCAATTTGCCAAAGTCGGACATGCTGAGTCCTGTCCAGCTCTTGGTGACCTCCTGGACTATAGTCCACCAGGCTCCTCTGTCCATGGGATTCTCCAGGCAAGAATCCTGGAGAAGTTAGCTATTCCCTTCTCCAAGGGATCTTCCCAACCCAGGGACTGGGGCCATATCTCTGGTATCTCCTGCATTGGCGGGTGGATTCCTTTTCACTAGCACCACCCAGGAAGATCTGAAGGTAGATTTGTCAAAGCTGAGGTTATGAAATATTTTAGCCAATGTATTGTTTTGATTTACATCTTGCAAACATTTAAACATATCTTGCATGTGTCTCCATCTGTGTACTAGCAATGGACCTGCTTTGGAGAAGACTTGCTACCTAGAGTACATTTTGTCTAAACACCAGGAAATATCAGACAAGCAAGACATTGGGCCTCCTCCAAATTCCCTCTAAGATGCCTTTGAAGGGGAATCAGACCCCAGCACCAGAGGACTAGACCTACACCATGATGCTCAGACCCTGAAGACTCAGGATGGAACCTCCCCTTACATGTAGGACAAGACTTGATCCTAATGTTCTCATCCTGATCCTCCACCAGTTAATGTTCTCAGGAGACAGTCTGATGCTTAATAACTGGTCCTTTTGCATGAGTTGGACGTGTTTCCTGGAGGCATAAGGTAAACTAAAGCATCATCCTACAGAAGTGGCATTTGGTCATTTGGTGAAGAACCAATAGCTAGGTTCTTCTGTTTATTCTTGCTACCTCTTCTTAATATCTTGTTTCTGTTAGGCCCATACCATTTCTATCCTTTATTGTACGTATCATTGCATGAAATGTTCCTTTGGTATCTCTAATTTTCTTGAAGAGCTCTCTAGTCTTTTCCATTCTATTGTTTTCCCTTATTTCTTTGCATTGATCACGTAGGAAGGCAGTGAGCAATGCCTTTTGTAAAGAAGAACTATACAAAAAAGATATTAATGACCCAGATAACCACGATGGTGTGATCACTCACTTAGATCCAGACATCCTGGAGTACAAAATTAAGAGGGCCTTAGGAAGCATCACTATGAACTTAACTAGTGGAGGTGATGGAATTCCAGCTGAGCTATTTTCAAATCCTAAAAGATGATGCTGTGAAAGTGCTGCACTCAGTGTGCCAGCAAATTTGGAAAACAGCAGTGGCCACAGGACTGGAAAAGGCCAATTTTCATTTCAATCCAAAGAAAGGCAATGCCAAAGAAGGCTCTGACTGCTGCACAATTGCCCTCATTTCACACACTAGCAAAGTGATGCTCAAAATTCTCCAAGCCAGGCTTCAGCAGTATGTGAACTGAGAACTTCCAGATGTTTAAGCTGGATGTAGAAAAGGTGGAGGAACCAGAGATCAAATTGCCAGCATCTGCTGGATCATAGAAAAAGCAAGAGAGTTCCAGAAAAACATTTACTTCTGTTTCATTGACTACACTTAAGCCTTTGACTGTGTGGATCACAATAAATTGCAGCAAATTCATAAAGAGATGCGGATACCAGACCATCTTACTACTTCCTGAGAAACCTGTATGCAGGTCAAGAAGCAACAGTTAGAGCCAGACATGGAACAACAGGCTGCTTCCAAACTGAGAAAGGAGTATGTCAAAGCTGTATACTGTCATCCTGTTCATTTAACTTCTATGCAAAGTACATCATGTAAAATGCCAGGCTGGATGAAGCACAAGCTGGAATCAAGATTGTCAGGATAAGTTATTAAAACCTCATATAAGCAGATGACACTACCCTTATGGCAGAAAGAGAAGAGGAACTAAAGAGCCTCATGATGAAGGTGAAAGAGGAGATTGAAAAAGCTGGCTTAAAACTCAACATTCAAAAGACTAAGATCATAGCATCTGGTCCAATCACTTCATGGCAAAAAGATGGGGAAACAATGACAGAATTTACTTTCTTGGATTCCAAAATTACTGAAGATAGTGACTGCAGCCATTAAATTAAAAGCTGCTTACTCTTTGGAAGAAAAGTTATGGCAAACCTATACAGCATATTAAAAAGCAGAGATGTTACTTTGCCAACAAAGGTCTGTCTAGTCAAGGCTATGGTTTTCCCAGTAGTCATATATGGATGTGAAAGTTGGACCATAAGGAAAGCTGAGTGCTGAAGAACTGATGCTTTTGAACTGTGGTGTTAGAAAATACCCTTGAGAGTCCCCTGGACTGTAAGGAGATCAAATCAGTCAATCCTAAAGGAAATCAACCGTGAATATTCATTGGAAGGACTGAAGCTGAAACTCCAATCCTTTGGCCACGTGAGGCGAACTGCCTTATAACCCAGCAATCCCACTGCTGGGCACACACACCGAGGAAACCAGAATTGAAAGAGACACGTGTACCCCAATGCTCATCGCAGCACTGTTTATAATAGCCAGGACATGGAAGCAACCTAGATGTCCAGCAGCAGATGAATGGATAAGAAAGCTGTGGTACATATACACAATGGAGTATTACTCAGCCATTAAAAAGAATACATTTGAATCAGTTCTAATGAGGTGG
>SJYF01000373.1:3107317-3121462 GCA_006410515.1 Procapra przewalskii | reverse complement strand
CCCCCCGGCCCTGCCCTTCCGCCCCGGGGGAGGTCCGGTGTGAAACAGGAGTGCGCAGACCTTCTGGCAGATGCGCGCGTCGGAGAGCAGAGGACGCAACGGGCGTCCCCCGCCGGCTCGGGAGGCGCTGCGAGTGGGGGAAGCTCCGGCCTCCGTCGCGTCGGCCCTGGGACGTGTCGGCGCTCCCGGCTCCGGGGGTCCGGGCCGCCGCGGCCTGGATTTGCTCTGAGCGCGCCTGTCCCGGGGCCGCTGGGGCCCTAGTGCAGCCGGTAGGGGAGGCTTTGGCTTCGCGGGTGGGTGCGGGCCCGGGCCAGTTCCTGCGCTGCTGTGTCAGTCGCGCTAGGAGACTGAGGACGCGCGGCCACCCGCCTGCCTACCAGCCCAGCCCGGGTTCTACGCTGTTGATGGCCCTGTGTGTGAACGCTCTTGCGTGCGTTTGAACGTGAGCGCACGCGGACCCGCGCTAGGTGTACGTGAATGTGCATTAGTGGGGTTTTCTGTGTCCTCCCCCCGCGTCCACCACCGTGCCTGTGTGCGCGCGCTGGCGCCTGAGCGCACCGGATTCTCCGGCGTGTGTCCTGCCTGTGGCCACTCCGTTCCACTCACTGCTCCTTGGCCTCCTAGACCCCTTACCTCCTGGAGGTCTCCGGAGTCTGGGCTCGGCTTCGTGGTCCCAGTGCCCCGCACATTCACTTAAGCCTGTCTTGGCCGGTTTTTGCACATTTTGGAGAGGAAATTGGTGGCAGCGGTCTCTAGACCCCCTTCGCCCGGCTCGCCCTGAGCCCTTGGGTGCCTCTGATTTCTGGCAGCTTGACGATGCAGGCTTGCTGGGCAGACACGGAGCACCCTCAGGCTGTGAAGGGCAGACTCTGTCTCCATCTCTCGCTCTCTTTCTCATATTTATTTATTTGAAAACTCTGCAGAAGTGGGAGAAATTTTACAAAAAGTCGTGCACTGGGAAGTGGGCTTAAGCCCCTCCCCACCCTCTCCTCCACGAAGTTCCTAACTGGTATCTGCCCCCGGTGTGCCCACAGCCAGTCTGCCAGGGTCTCACTGGAGGCTGGCAAAGGTTCTGCAGGAGGCAGAGCGTCCCTTGGTCCTGAGGACTGGGCACTGCATGGAGGATCTCTAATTATCGCTAATTGTGTGGAAGGTAACATGCAAGGGCATCAGGCTCTCCAAGTCTAGCTGCCATCACAGCAGCACACCCATGGCCTCTTTCTGTAAGTTCATCAGATGGAGTGAAAGAATGGCCGGTAAAAAGGGTCCACTTTTGGAATTCCTTTATTCCCCTTTTGGGATACAACCAAAATCCATCTTTCCATCGTTAAGAAGCGATATCCTTTACAATGATGAAGGTTTTCCAGGTTTTTTAGCCCCTCGTTGAATCTGGTGCTCGCCCTAGATGACATAGATGAGGGGTCCTCTGCAGCCTGGGGGCAAGGTTGGGGGTTGAGGCGAAGGAAATGGATGGACCAGGTGTAGAAGGGCCACAGAAGACGGTGGAGCCCGTTTGTGATTTATGATAAGATGCGTGTGTTTGGTCTCCTCCAATTCCTGGCACAGAGCGCTCCAAATTTGGAATTTCCTGAGTGCTGAGAGAAAGAAAGTAGCTTTTGTTATGTTAATGTGGCGGCTTTGCACCCAGTGGGAGACCAGTTGCCCAGGGACCTAATCCTGTAGTGCTGCTATGCTCGGTGGCTCAGTGGCTTCTGACTCTCTGCGACCCCTTGGACTGTATCCTGCCAGAAGCTGCCGTAATTCCAAGAACTGGCCTCAAAGAAATGGGAGCCAGCGCACCCTGGGGTGCATTAAAATTAACTGGACTTAAAACAATGAAGACTTGAAACAACGAAGATGATGCTGATGAGACCGCTGATGGCCAGTTTCAAGGTGACCATCAGAGGTGACAGCTGTCTCTGTGTACAGTCCCCTTCTGTCCAGGAACCCTCTTGCTCCACTGGTTGCTAGGGATGGGGGTGGTGGTCAGCCTGCGGACAGACGTCCACCCCGCCCCACCCCCAGTTGCCCACATCAGAAATAAAGCAAACTTTCCTTTCCACCAACCTGGCCTGTTTATTGGCTTTTGGGCGGTGAGGAGCCAGACCCCAACATACACCTCTTGGCATCATGACTGGTAAACGCTGGTCGTCTTGCCTGTCCAGGCCGGTGTCCTGTGTTTGGCCGTCCTGTAACCCTGGGGCGGGGGTCCCCCTCAGGACGGGAGAGAAGGGGAGGTGAGGAAGCACACGTGTGCAGACTTCCTTTCCAGGTTTTGTTTTCTGGGCATTGGCAACTTTGTAAGATGAACTGCAAAGACTTCCAAGTGATTCCTTTGCTCTGGAGCATTTTGAACAAGTGGCAGTTATCTGGGCCTCCCCAGTATGCTGAATCCTGCTAGAACATTAGCGTTTTCATTCCCTGGGTTTTGCTCCTGCCAGTTTTTTCCATCTCTGCCTCTGGAATTCATGTGCCCTATTTGGGCTTTCCAGGTGGCGCTAGAGGTAAAGAGCCCACCTGTCAATACAGGAGACATAAGAGACGCACGTTTGATCCCTGGGTGGGGAAGATCCCCTGGAGGAGGGCATGCAACCCTCTCCAGGATTCTTGCCTGGAGAATCCCAAGGACAGAGGAGCCTGGTGGGCTACAGTCCATGGGGTCACGGAGTCTGACATGACTGAGCAACTTAGCATAGCAAAGTGTTTAGCATTAAGATAGGTCAATATAGGGTTTAGATAACTGCTGATGTTACAAATAACAAAAACCATTACTGAAAAATGAAAGGTATATTTGTATGGATGTCTCTGTAAGGTTGATAAAAATTCTACTCTACAGGTGAGATGACTATAACATACACTGCTTTCTTTGTAACTGAATTTCAGGGAATTAAGCTAACATCCTTTTGAAAAGGTGAAAGTAAATACTGGTGATAAAAATAATAAGATACATGGAAACAAAAAGTAAAGAAATTTTTAGTATTTAGAAAAGTAAAGAGATTTTGAATATTTAGAGAACAGCAACAGAAAAATAAAAATCAGGCATAGGTGTGACAACCAAAGATTTTTAAAAAATCAGTTCACATGATAAATTAAATTTGCGTATTATAAAACAAGATGTTAGATTTTGTTATGGAGGTAAAACTCGGTCATGTACTCGTAAATGTACACATGTACCGCAAAAGAAAACTGAAGGGCTGAATGAAGTGTTATTTTCATATTAAATTATTTATCAGGTAAAATGGAGAATGCCAAGATAAGATGCTAGATCTGTTTCCTATCCTATAGGGGGCTTCATTTTCCGTGTAATGGACATGATAAAAATAGAAACTACTCCGAAAGGTTAGCATGAGGATAGAATAAGTGAGTGTTTACAGAGAACTTAGAACAATGCCTGGAATGTAGAAACTGATGTGTAAACTTAACAGCACTTTAACGTAAATGCATTTTAGTGCATGTGAATGAAAAGTAATGCATATTATTTTAAAAAATAGAACACATGAGGAAAAAACCAGTTGGCAGAATCAGACGAGTGTAGAGCAAATTCAGCATGAGCATCAACATTCCCCTTGCTCCAACCGTTGCGTCCAAGCCCAGTTGATTTACACGGGAAATAGTTGCAGTGATCCTTCCAGAATAAAGATTGCATCTCTTGAACAGAGTTCAGCATTTCTGCAGCCCCAAGACCAAGAATTGCACAGCAAATCTGATGTGACAAATTGGATTCCTTTTTCCCATATCACGTCTCATTTGTGAAGACTTGGATAACTGGAAAAAACTGCCCGTCTGACTCACACAAACTATGGGGAAAGAGAACCCAGTCTTTCTCTTTGCTAAAGGGTCTGGGAAACGTCTGGATAGTTCTCAGAGATGAAGAATGCCATCTGTGATGCTGTGGACACCACAGTTTGTGCTTAGCTTAATGCCCTGGGTAAGATTCAAATGGGAAACCATGTCTTGGACAACTAATTAACATCATGACTCTGTGTTTGAGCAATTTTAGTTCAGCTGTCTCATTCTATCTTCATGAGATGAAAAAAAAAACAAACACAAGTTCTCAAGCTATAAAATTTCAAATCAGTAACCACATGACACCATTTTACAGATCTCTATCTGTATCAGAGTAAATAAACACTCTATCAGAGTATTTACTGGTACTTTATTAAGGTTGCTTTTATGAACAAAATCAGCTGTGGGTCTGTAAAGTCACTAAGATACAAAACTTCCCATTAATTCCTGATAACTGAGCAATCCTATGTTTGGGGAAATTTGGATTTGCAATGATTACTTCTTAATAATGCAAATGAAATCTCACTTGCTAGCTTTCTTTACCCATTCCCTCGAAAGAACCAATGAGTTTGGCTAATGTCTCTAAAATATCTTTGAGTCACACCTCCAATGTGATAGGAAAGATTTAGGGGAGGAAAAAAAGGGGGTGGCAGAGGATGAGGTGGTTAGATAGCATCACTGACTCAATGGATGTGAGTCTGAGCAAGCCCCAATAGACAGTGACGGACAGAGAAGCCTGGCATGGTGCAGTTTGTAGGGCCACAAGGAGTCGGACATAGCTCAGTGACAGCAAAAGCAAAAACAACCAGTGTGATAAGCGTACACATCTGATAGCATCCTTCAACAAAATTTGGGATTCAAAAATAAACTTGAAATATAATAATGATTAATTAATCGATACAAATGCAGATTATACTTTTTCAATCTGCCTTTAACATTCAGCAGCCCCTCTTAGCAGGGACAGGCATGGGTTTAGACATTGAAAAGTCAGTTTGTAGGAAGAAAGCACTGTTGATCAATCTTGGGAAGCACTGTTCTCATATTTTCCTGTCCTTTCATGTCTGAAGGTGTGCTCACAAATGCCTTTCTCTTGTCTGGGGCCTCTCTGGTGGCTCAGCTGGTAAAGAATCTGCCTGCAATGCGGGAGACCTGGATTTGATCCCTGGGTTGGGAAGATTCCCTGGAGAAGGGACAGGCTACCCACTCCAGTATTCGGGCCTGGAGAATTCCGTGGACTGAATGGGTTCACAAAGAGTCAGACATGACTGAGCAACGTTCACTTTCACTCTCTCTGCTTGTCTGGCTTTCTCCTCTTCTCTCTCTCCCTCTGTCTGGTCTCACCTCCCCTGTTTGCTGGGGGGCCTTGTTTATTGATCACCTTTCCCCTGGAATGCCTTGCTCGCTCCCGCATCTCCCTCACCCAGGGGGACCCAGAATGCCGTCGGGTTCGATACCTGTCAGTTACCTGAATGGTGGAACATATCTACCTTCGAGTTTCCTTTTACCTTTATAATTCTCAGGAAAATTCATAATTCTCACTCTCCTGGACAGTCATAGAAGAGCTGGTATCTTCTACTCCATTCTGCAAACCTCCAAACTGCCTCAGTGATGGGTGGAAAGTACAAGCCCCCCAAGGGTATTTCAGCATGCCAATTGTTGGAAGAAGGACATTATTTTTCTGCTCAGAGATGGAGTGGCTAGCATGAAGTTCTCTCCCCAGGTGGAACGCTGATTAACTGTGGACACTTAATCTCCGTGTCCTCTCTCTCGTCCGTATGCTCTGCAGTTGAGCACAGCGAGGAGAATCTGAACCTGTGTTTTAGAACACAAAGCAGACTTAAGCCTTTCAACTCAAAATCTGACCTCATTTTTTAAAAGATTTGGGCTTCTTCGTCATGCCTCAAGTCTAGATGGGGGCGGGAGGGAAAGTAGATCAGATTCCAAGAAAGGATCTGAACCAGCGAGGTTCAGCCGCTGGTAGACCCCAGGGTCACCTGGCAAGGGGACGCCAGTGCTCAGAGCTGGACCACATGGACGTCAGATCAACTCAGAGCAACGTGGCAAAGCCGGGAGCGCAGTAGCTCCAGGCGCAGAGTGGAGACTCAAGAGACAGAAGCTGAGAGCCAAGGCCCCTCGAAAGGTGGGAGCACAGTTGAGGCGGCTGGGTGGAGGAGCCAGCCGTGAGTGTCTCTGCCCTTTGAGATGCTGTGGCACTCAGCAGCTCCTCCTTCTCCTGGTGTCTGTTTCCTGTTCTGAGTGGGTTGTGTGGTTTTTGATACAAGTGCCAATAAGCTGGGGGCTCATTCTCGTCAGTGAGATGGGTTTGCAGTTCCCTAAGGAAACCTCCCTCCCTAGTTCATTTCAGTTCAGTCATGTCTGACTCTGCGACCCCAGGACTGCAGCACACCAGGCCTCCCTGTCCATCACCAACTCCCAGAGTTTACTCAAAGTTAGGCCCATTGAGTCGGTGATGCCATCCAACCATCTCATCCTCTGTCATCCCCTTCTCCTCCCACCCTCAATCTTTCCCAGCACCAGGATCTTTTTCAATGAGTCAGTTCTTCGCATCAGGCGGCCAAAGTATTGGAGTTTCAGCTTCAGCATCAGTCCTTCCAATGAATATTCAGGGTTGATTTCCTTCAGAATGGACTGGTTGGATCTCCCTGCAGTCCAAGGGACTCTCAAGAGTCTTCTCCAACACCACAGTTCAAAAGCATCAGTTCTTCGGCGCTCAGCTTTCTTCACAGTCCAACTCTCACATCCATACATGGCCACTGGAAAAATCGTAGCCTTGACTAGACAGACCTTTGTTGGCAAAGTAATGTCTCTGCTTTTTAATCCCTGTTCCTAGATTCATCCCCAAATACTGCCTCGAGTCTCAGAGCACACGAGAGCATGGGGCAGTTCACAAGGACCCCTGCTGCATTCCCTTACCCGTTGTGTTTATAAAGATCAGATGTGGACTTGATCACGTTCTCCAGCCAGTTCAGGCTTGCCTTTCCTTAGGAGCCCATGCAAAGCAGCAGCCGGTAGTTTCCTCTCCAGTCCTAGCATTTGCTCTCAAGTGGAAGAAATATGCTGGTGATGAGCTCTGGGTTAAGAAGGAGGCAGTTAAAAGAGAGAGTCTGCCTCTACTGGGAGACACCTTCCAGACCAGGCTCAGTTATGGCCGCTCATAGCTCGTAGCTGAAAGGAGTCAGAGGAATGGCATGTGAAGGGCATCTCAGGCTCATCCAGACCCTTTAATTGGCCTCCAGCCCCTGCACACATGGGCACGATCCAAAACACCAGGCTCTGATTCACGCATGACTCCCAGGCTCAAGTCTAAGTCGTCTTAACTCCCAGCCTGTTCTTGTGGCTCCTGACCCCGGTTGGGCTGGGCCCCCTGGAAGCAGCCCCCACATGACCACCTTCATCCCTCCCTTTGCTCCCTGTCCACATCCTCTCTGACTCCCACCAGCAGTCACCACCCGACCATGAGGTCCAGGACGACTCACAAGCCTGCCTGAGCCCCAAACCAACCCCCCACCCCAGCTCCTGGCTTCATTCCACCACCTGTCACCTGCTGCCAGGCCACGCTCAGAACCTGGGGCTTTAGGGGAACCTTGATCGGGTTATCGTTTCTCTTTCCAGGCTCCAGGCTTGGGTCTCAGAGGGCGACTGATGGAGATTCAAAGTTAGGTTCTTTTCTAGCCTGGGTGGATGTGAATGGGGGGCTTGATTCATCCCTACCTGCAGAGTCTGACTCATAAACACACTCACACACACACCCATCCTCAGAGGATGTTCTGGGAAACCCCAGCACCCCCACCCCAGACAAGGACAGAGGCCCCAAGTACCCTCCACTAAAGGACAGAGTGCATGTGCTTCTGTGGAACATCGGACTCTGGAGAAAGGAACCCCCAGGGGGTCCAGAGAGCCCCAGGATGCTCTCTGTAACCTGGCGGCACCAGCACCAGAGGAGGCGTCTGAGGATGAGGGGTCTTGGAGGAGGTGACCAGGCAGGGAGGTGCCAACCACACCTCCCGATGTCTGGACCGCTGCCCCTGAGGGACCCCTTGGTGACACCGGCAGGGAGCTGGTGGCCTGGGGCGGCCTCTGCAGAAATTGGAGAGCCTGGATCAGGGAGGCAAGTCGGTGGTCAGCCCCCGTGGCTCACCTCCGGGCTCAGGGAGCAGATGTAGAGATTCTGAGTTCAGCTGTTGAGACCATCTAGGCCTTGAGGCTGCAAAGTGCTGGCTGAGTGGACCAAACAGCCGAGAACCTGGAAGGTGACACGCATACTGAGCGGGGACTCACAGTCCAGGTGAGCGTGGAGAGGGCGTCCCGAGGACAGCGGCCAGTGCAGCCCCAGGCCAGAGGCGAGCGCCGAGTTCTCGGTGGAGAAAAGGGCTCTCCTGAGGGAACTCTGAACGCTGGGCTCTGATCACCGAGAAGCAGAACACAGAGGCCTCGGCGTGGACTTGGTTCTGTGGCGCAAGTGGGAAGGATTCAGGGTTTGAACCAGAAGAGTTGCTATGCCCTGGAAGGGGATAAGGACCTTTCCCGGGGTTGGTGGGGAAACTGGAGGGGAGGCCTGGCGGCCAGAGGGGCAGGGGGAAGTCTGTCCTCAGGGGGCGGCTCGTGTTATGAGGTGCCGGGGCTTCTCTGGTGGCTTAGTCAATAAAGGATCTGCCTGTGAGGTCAGATGCAGCAGACCCCAGTTTGATCCCTGGGTCAGGAAGATTCCCTGGAGGAGGGCATGGCAACCCACTCCTATATTCTTGCCTGGGAAATCCTGTGGGCAGAGGATCCTGGCGGGCTGTAGTCCACGGGGTCTCAGTCACACATGGCTTTGTCACTAAACCCCATGAAACCACGACTTGCAGTCAAAGCCGTGTGGGTCATCAGAGAAATGGGGGCCCCCGAGAAGCTCTGAACCCCAGAGCAGAGGGGACTGCTCGCTGGCTCCTTTGGGAACTCGGTGGAGGGGAGGGGGCTGTCTCAGAAATTGCCTCCAAGGCTCCTGAGCAGACACCCCTGGGGAGGAGGTGAGTGACCCCAGCAGAGCCAGCTCCTTATGTTTGCCTTCCGTGCCTGACACACCTCTGATGCAGGCCGAGAGTTCACCCTGGCTTTGTGTCTGTCTTTCGTTCCTGCTATTAGCTAGGCAAAATGAGGGCTTGCACCCAGAGTGAACTCAGGTTCAGAGGAAAAAGAAAGGCGCATTTGCTCTGTGCATTTTGGTCATTTCCACCCATTTTAAACATGGCACACAGAAGTCCAGCTGACAAGAGGGTGCTGGAGATGTAGCCGCTGGACACCCTTGGGCACCGCCCCCCCCCCAGGGACCTTCAGCCATCCAGCCTGGGTGCTCCTGACCGTGTGGATGGCCAGAAGGAGAGAGCCCTGTTCTGGTACCAGCCTGTGCCTGGATAGGAGATGGTTGGTGGGGCTCAGGCCCTGTCTGGTTGTCTATGTGGCCTCTCTGGACTTCTTTTTCTGGAATGCTCCTTTGTATCCATGGAGTATTCAAAGACATGGTAGGGAGGTGTGCGACTTGGCTGCTCAATGACATTTTTTCCTTTTCTTAGCTCCTTAGCTCCTGTTTCTGGTATCTGTTGATCTCCCAGAGCACAGAATTGAAAAAGAAACGTTCCCAAGGACACCTGTGGGGACATTACATGATTTCGGTACAGTAAAGAAGGGTTTTGAAAATGTGGTCTGTGGAAATGCCTTTCTTCTCAGGGACCCTGGTCCTTGGGTACGAGCTCTCCGCTTGCAACAGCTTGCAGAGTTGGCACATAACTAAATTCCCTCCGCCCTGCTGAGAGGCTGAGCCGTGGTTTACTGGTGAGGATGAAATGCTTGCTGGGACTTGGTGCCTTTCAACAGATCTTTTCTAGAATTTTGTAACATGCTTCTGCTGCCATCTGCTCAGCTTGCCAAGTGAGTTAAATATCGGATTGGCCAAAAAGTTCAAGTTTTCTGTAACCTCTTACAGAAAACCCCAAACGAACTTTTTGGCCAGCTCGATATCAAGAGGGGCTGCCCTTTGTCCTCTGGGTCCCCTGTACTGGTATCCCTGTCTCTTGGCAACAAATGTGGTCCTCTTAGAGGGAACCTCTTCCCTGGGCTCATAACTGTCCCATATGGGAGCCTCTGCTGTGTAAATTCTACCTCCTGAATTGCATTTATTTATTTATTTGGTATCCAGTTCATCAACCGTCTTGAAATTTTACTCTAATTTCTAGAATAGAAGGAACTCCACATTTCTCAGTGAATAGCTGCAATAGTTTCCCAAGCTGGAATTTCACACACTTACCCTAGATTATTGCTGGGCTGTAGCCTTTAAGGCCTAATGTAGTTTAAAGTTAATTAATTTATTTTTGACTGCACTAGGTCTTCACTGTGGTGTGGGGGCTTCTCTAGCTGTGGCTGGCAGAGGCTTAGTTGCCCCATGGCTGGTGGAAGCTTAGTTCCCTGGTGAGGGATCAAACCCGAGTCCCCAGTATTGGAAGGTGGATTCTTAACCACTGGCACACCAGGCAAGTCCTTAATGTAGGTGTCAAAATCTAATGATTTCACATAAGTCAATATATTTTAGATTTCTCTGGAAATACTTAAAAAAATGTTTAACATCATTTTAAAGAGTTTAAGTAAAATTTTTGTAAATTTGGTGTCTTTTTTTTAAATTGTGAAGCACTGACAGATAAAAAAGTCAGCTTGTGAATGCAGCATATTTGAAGGAATGACACTCAATTTCCCAGCCAACCTGGAAATCTGAGGGTAGCAATGATAAAAATTTCTTTAACCGAGATTGTTAAACCCACAAAGTAATCATCTGGAATTGACTGGTTGCCCTTAAAGTGAAAGTGTTAGTCACTCAGTTGTGTCCAACTCTTTGCAACCCTATGGACTATAGCCCTCCAGGCACCTCTGTTCATGGGATTCTCCAAGCAAGAATAGTGGAGTGGGTTGCCATGCCCTCCTCCAGGGGGTCTTCCCGACCCAGGGATCGAACCTGCGTCTCCTCTGTCTCCTGCATGGCGGGTGGGTTTTTTTTTTTTACCACTTGTGCCGTGGGAAGCCCATGATTGTATATAGTAAGTCGTGAAAGGAAGCCCACGATTGTATATAGTAAGTCATTAAGCTTGGCTTGTGGACAGAGGGACCCTGCTCCTTCTTATGGGATAGGCTCTACTTCTAGAACAGAGAACGTTCTAGATCTCTCTCTCTTCTTGTTTACAGTCCGTCTCCTCTGTGTGTTCATGTGTTCTTTGGTTCCAATTCCCTCTTCCAGGAAAGTGAAATTGGGTGTTAACCTGGCTGAAAAACACTGGCTTCCAGGAATCTGGTGCTGGGTCTAGGGTGATAGAGGAACTTTCTCTGTAGGCTTTATTGGGTCAGGTGCAAGATTTGATCAGAGAGGGAAAAATTAATCTTGCAGAGAAGCCTAGCTGGATCCAAGGCCCTGGGGCCCTGCAGGGCTCTGCCTGGTGCTCTTGGAAAGGAAGCTGAAAACCTTGAACATGAATTAGCAAAGAAGCAACATGAAGGACCCCAAGCAAACTCAAAGGCCCAGGCCCAGGTTGCCATTAACGTCAGTTAGCTGAGTGCATAAGCCAACATGTGTATGCTTGTTGATGTAGGGAGCCTTTACCTGACAGAGTGAGCTGCCCCAGGAAATTCACAGCATCCTGGGTAAAAGTTCAGAAAACAAAATTTTCTCTGTGTTCTGTTCTACCCACCTGATGGCTAGAGGGGCAACTGATATCCGTCTAGTAATTGCAAAGTGAAACACTGGATATGGTCCAAAGGCACATTTTGTAAAAGTTCTTTTTGAATTTCATGTGAAGCTAAGCATTTGTTCCACCTGGTCAGCACATACTTTGTTTTGGTATCGTCTCAAAAGTCAAATGAACCTTTGACTGCAAAATCTGGGCTCTCTTCTCGGTGTTAGAAGGCTAGTGGTCTGGAGCAAGATTTTTCAAAAATTGCTCCTAGTGAGCACAGCCTCAATGAAGGGGGGCCTGGGGGAACTGACAGTCACGGAATACCAGCTAAGTTGCTTCAGTCGTGTCTGACTCTTTGTGACCCCATGGACTGCGGCCCACCAGGCTCTCTGTCCATGGGATTTCCCAGGCAAGAAGACTGGAGTGGGCTCCCATGTCCTCCTCTAGGGGATCTTCCTGACCCAGGGACTGAACTCGTGTCTCCTGCGTCTTCTCTGTTTCCTGCACTGGCAGCTTCTTTACCATTAGCACTACCCGGGAAGCCCAAGTGTCTCTTAAAGCACTGAGCACAATAAACGCCCTTCGTAAGGGCAAGAGTCCATGTGTTGCAGAGAAGAAGCCGATTCTAACCCCTTGATGGGACTGTTTCTTTGACTTGCTTTTCGTGGCTTCTGTTATTATAATCATACAGAATGACCTGCCTCAGAGGACCCTGCCCCTCTGCCTGACTGTTAAACGAAACTGCCTCTGTTCAGAACCTTGCCCACCTGTGGATGGCAGGCATGGAGAAATTAACACATCTCCTGCTTGCCATTCTAGGAGAAGTTTACAGGATTAATGACTTTTTTACTTTGCTTCCTCACCTCCCCCATCTCTAACAAAATAACCTGGCATCCAGACCCCATAAGATGGTTATTTTGAGGCACTAGCCTGCCATCCTCTTGGTCAGCTGTTTTCTGAATAGTCGTTTTCCTTGCCTTAACACCTCTTCTCTCGGATTCATCACTCTGTTGTGCAGTGAGCAGAGCAGAGTGAGTTTGGACTCGGTAACCAAATGCCACCCCTTTATTCCACTGAAGCCAAATGTAGTAACACCCCAATGACTTCAGTTTGAGCTCACGTTCCCCCTCCAGCATGAAACAAGAACGAGCTAGTCCCTGTGCCTGGGAACATTTCCTGGGCAGAGGCAGTACCACTGAGGTGGACTGTGTCTTGCTTGTCCCGCAGGCCTCACAACTCATCTGCATAGGGTATGGTTGGGGCACCGGCTCTGGGTGGGATGGTTTATATATGAAGGGCCTACTTGCAGGGGCTGGCCCTATAAGGCGCAATCTCTCTAGGGTTAGCAAGGCTTAAATGTCAAAGCACCCAAAATACAGAAAATGAAAAGACACAATGACACTCTTTTCTCTTGGTGCTTATTCTGCCATTGATTATTTTTTTTTAATGGCAGTGTGGCTGATTTACATTGCTATGTTAGTTTCAGATATACAGCAGAGTAATTCAGTTATACATATATTTGATCTATGTTCTTTTAAAAAATTCTTTTCCATTATAATTTCTTACAAGACACTGAATGTAGTTCCCTGTGCTATACAGTAGGACCTTGGGTTTTTTTTTTTTTAATCTATTTTATATATAGAAGTATGCTGGGGGCCAGCGTGAGGAACTCCACCCATGGCAAAGGTCATAAGGAAGAAAGCTTGGCATACGCAAAGGCGTGATCAAGCCTCAGGAAACCCCCTGTTCCTGAGCATCTACCCCCAAAACCCGAGTACTTTACAGGGAACTCTCCCCCATAACCATTTCTCTCAGAGAAGGAGTAAACTTGCAGCTCCAGTTAGTAAAAATTCCTGAGTGTGATAAGAGTGTTTCAACTTACGAATTCTGAAGGTTCTCTGGCCTGCCTGATCAGGTTCGTCCGGCTGCATGTGATTGTTTACAACCCCCCAACTGTGAGAGGCGTGGGATGCTTTAAAACTTTCTAAATACAGACTCTTTTGAAAAGTTAGAAGATCATTAGTATAGTATTAGTGGGTTGATTAGGAATTATATTGGTGAAGCGTTTTTTCATTTGTCATGCCAATAATTACTGCTAGTTCCCTGCCTTGGGTGTGACAAGGGTGGCTCAGGTCAAACCTCTCTGCTGACAGACTAGCTTGTGTGACAGTCTCTCAACCGTAAACAGCTCAGAGAGTTTTGGAGGATTTTGAAAGTCTTAATTAGCACAGAGTTTTTTCTCATTGATGAGTCAATGATTGCCTCCAGGTCTCCATATCCTTAGGCATCTGGGAATATATTAATCAATGTATTTGGAATATAGAAAAGGAAATAGAGTAGTTTTTGATGTTAGCAATACTAGACTTTTTGAGTTAATTTTCTCTTTTGTTATAGACTACTATACTTTGTTATAAATCACTGTGTCCTTGCTATGCAAAAATGTAACCTTATCACTATCTTAAGACTAAATAGATCTTAAGGGGAACATTGGTGAAAGGATTTTCATTTGTTGGGCTGATGTTTGTTGCTAAATCTCCATATTCCCTGCCCTTATAATGAATATAACTAGCATATAGGAGAAATAAGTATTAACCTTTAAGACTAATCATGTTAAACCTTAGGTTAAGTAAATTCCTTTCTTGAT
>SJYF01000373.1:3069614-3083978 GCA_006410515.1 Procapra przewalskii | reverse complement strand
GATGCTATGATCTTCATTTTCTGAATGTTGAGCTTTAAAACAAGTTTTTTGCTTTCTTCTTTCACTTTCATCAAGAGGCATTTTAGTACCTCTTCACTTTTTGCCATAAGGGTGGTGTCATCTGCATATCTGAGGTTATTGCTATTTCTCCCGGCAATCTTGATTCCAGCTTGTGTTTCTTCCAGTCCAGCGTTTCTCATGATGTACCCTGCATATAAGTTAAATAAGCAGGGTGACAATATACAGCCTCGACGCACTCCTTTTCCTATTTGGAACCAGTCTGTTGTTCCATGTCCAGTTCTAACTGTTGCTTCCTGACCTGCATACAGATTTCTCAAGAGGCAGGTTAGGTGGTCTGATATTCCCATCTCTTTCAGAATTTTCCACAGTTTACTGTGATCCACACAGTCAAAGGCTTTGGCATAGTCAATAAATGTACATTAGTAACCATATTAAAAAAAAAACACTCAAAATGATCTTGTCAGTTTCTGCCTTTAGCTGTCAGAAGTGTTCTTCAGAAGTCAAGTGATTCCTTGTAGGTTTAGGCACCTGAAATGGGGCACACCTTTCTTCAGTTGCAGTGCTGATTAATACATGTTAATCGGATCAGAGCCAAAAAGAATTCCCTGCCCCTTCAGTGATTAGCCTGAACCATGTGAAATTTTGTAAGTAAAAAAGTTGAATCTCAACAGTTTCAAATGTTTATTTTTTTAAATTTATTTTTAATTGGAGGGTGATAGCTTTACAGTAGCTAGGACTCGGAAGCAACCCATGTCCAGCGGCGGTTCCATCTGGTTTAACTGCACATGTACGTTAACACGCACGCATTTTTATGGGACATTCTTCAGGGTGTGTTTTCTGAAGCCTTGCCAAGTGGGGGATCCTCGTTTGTCCGTTTCCTTCATAGGCTGTGTTTAAAATTTGAGGTACACAACTTGACTGTGGTTCATGAAAAGAATTAAAAATATCCTCTATGGCTCGTTCACCAGACTTACCTGTTGAGACTTTATAGAGAGACTGAGTCCCTGGGCAAGGCCCCACCCCTCACGGTCCCCACACTGAAACTTTCTCTTTCTCAACCTCAAGTCCACCCCACCCCCTCGCTTCTGGAGTTCTCAGGACTCAGCCTGAGCCCACTGGCTTGTGGCTTGCAGCTCAGTTTTTCCCTTCTTCTAAGACACAGCCTGGCAATGTGTTTTTTATTTTAAGTCTTTTTGGCCTCATCCCAGGAAACTACTTGCTGCTTTGCCCCTGGCCCCATCTCAGGGTGACCCTTGCTCTTTTCCAGCCTTTTGGGAAACACCCTGGGCACAGGGAGCTTCAGCTGCCCCAGCTTCCTGTAGAGTCTCAGAGCTGTGCTTTGCAGTACACACACACACACATAATATATGATATTAATATATATATAAAGAGTATATAAAGTAAAGAGTCTGCTTGAAATGCAGGAGGCCAAGTCTCGATCCCTGGGTCAGGAAGATCCTCTGGAGAAGTCAATGGCACCCCACTCCAGTATTCTTGTCTGGGAAATCCCATGGATGGAGGAGCTTGCCAGCTACAGTCCATGGGGTCGCAAAGTCAGACATGACTTGGTGACTAACACACACACACACACACACACACACACACACACCACACACCACACATCTCTCACATCTTTATCCGTATATCTTGATATTTTAAAATTACTCTTCACAGCTTTTCAAAAAACGTTGGTGGTCTAGAATTGCCATTTATATAATGATGTTCAGATGATTAGATATAGTCAAGTGAAACATCTCTTCAGCTCTTTTCTCTCTCATTCCATACCAGAGCAATATGAAATATTCAGTCTATTGGTATTTGCTTGGGGTTTTGTAAAGCTCTGAGTGATCTATAATTAGCTTATATCTAAGAGTCCCCAACAGATACGTATCTCGTAGAATTATTTTTTATTGAGCCAGCAGGAATAAACTCGGAGCAGTTATTGTTTAATTCTCCCTTAAAATGTGGGGTTGGCTTTGGGGTGGTGTTGGCTGCTTTGCAGTGGCCGCGTGTTCATGGATCTGAGTGTCCTGTGGAGTTTCTGTCCGCCCAGCTCTGCTCACCCAGTGTTTCCACCTCCCCTCCCCTGCCCCGGATGTACACGTAGCCTCTCAGGCTGTGTACACACAGATGTTGTCTCCACAGCATCAGTAAGTGTCTACTCCCAGGCAGCACAGTGGTGAAGAATCCACTAGCCAGTGCGGGAGACCCAGGAGACACGGGTTCGATCCCTGGGGCAGGAAGATCCTCTGGAGGAGGAAATGGCAGCCCACTCCAGTATTCTTGCTGGGAAATCCCCTGGACAGAGGCGCCTGGTGGGCTGCAGTCCATGGGGTCGTGAAGAGTTGGGCACGACTAGGTGAGTAAGCACACATACGCTCACCCTTTGCATTTCACTCCAGGTGGAAAGCCATGGTCGCTTTCAGATTCCTGAAGAACGGAGACCTGGTATTCTGAGAGATGATCATAGTAAGTCAAGGAAGCCAGACAGAGAAAGACAAACATATGTTATCACTTTATATGTGGAATCTTAAAAAGTGATACAAGTGAATTTATTCATAAAACAGAAATAGACCCACAGGTTATTTAATAGACTCTAAGGTTACCCGAGGGTTAAAGGGAGGGGTTAATTAGAAGTTTGGGATTAACATATATACGTATTAACATATATACTACTATATGTAAAATAAATAAGCAGCAAGGATCTACTGTATAGCACAGGGAACTATACTCAATATTTTGTAATTATATATACATATATAAAACTGAATTCCTTTGCTGTACACCTGAAACAAACACAACATGGTAGATCAATTACTCTTCAATAAAAAAAAAAATGAAAGAGCCATTCTAAACACCCACATATCTTTTTGGAAGAATGAGAAATCCTCCAAATAGAACAACATGTGTGGGACAAGAACTGCTTGTGTTTCAGGAACAGATACCCTCTGTGATTGTCAAGAGCTTGGTCCACCATTGAGAAGGATGAGCTACTGACTCTCTCACTAATGGCGTAGCCAGAGCTCTGTTTCATCCGAGCCCTGAGGCTTCCTGCGCGTGACCTACACTTGAGAGTAAAGGAGGGGCCAGCACAGCCCGAGATCCCTGCACAGCCGAGCCAGCGGATCCCGCTCCGAGAGTCCACACTCAGCCGGGGGAAGTGTCTGACCGTGGACCAGTCAGTGAGCCAGCAGAAGGAGAATGAAGCTGAGTCTTTGTCCAGGAAAAAGGTAAGTTTTTGAATCATAACAAGAGTTTGGCAAGATCAGTCTAAGTCCTGTATAAATTATGTGTGTGTGCTTGCTAAGTTGATTCAGTTGTGTCTGACTCTTTGCGACTCTATGGACTGTAGCCCGCCAGGCTCCTCTGTCCATGGGATTTCCCAGGCCAGAATACTAGAGTGAGTTGCCATTGCCGCCTCCAGGGAATCTTCCTGACCCAGGGATTGAACCCCACATCTCCCGCTGCTCCTGCATTGGCAGGCAAATCCTTTACTGCTGAACTACCGGGGGAGCCCAGATACGAATGATCATAGCATATACAATCAGGCATTTCACTCCGCTTAAATCATGTATGGGGGAAAAGCGTGAAACAGTCCTCAAATATTACTAAGGTAAATATTAATATAGCACAGACTGCTTTAAAAAATAAGTAAACTTTGTCATGGGGGCCTGGAAAATCACTTCAAGATTAATAATATTCCAGGAAATTCATCTCTGCTCATTCTGAGCAGCAGACATAACTGAGTTACTCATCCCAGCTGCTGTGATTGGCCAAGTATAACCAGTTGTGAGGTCATAGCAGATGCCTATGGGCATGTCTTAAGCAGAAGTCTCTTGGTTTGAAGGTTTGAAACACTCCCTCTGGACTGTCCAGCCAAGCTCAGCCATCACGTCTAGAAAGACCTACGGAAGGACACACTCCACCACTTTTACGAGACTATTTCCCTGCAGTGAGAATGAAAGTAAGAGACCCACAGGAAACCTAGTTCAAATGATTATTGGAACTTAAATGACTCGGTCTATTAAGAATATAATGCGCTTGTCCCAACCAGTCCCTAGAAATCTGCAAAGTTAAAAGCGGGAGATACTATGGCCATCGGATTTCCCCAGTGGCTCAGCAGGTAAAGACGCCTCCTGTGATGCAGGGGGCACGGGAGACTCAGGTCAAGAATATCCCCTGGTGGAGGAAATGGCCACCCACTCCAGCGTCCTTGCCTGGAGAATTCCGTAAACAGAGGAGAGCCCCGTGGGCTACAGGCCATGGGGACGCAAAGAGTCGGACACGACTGAGCGACTGAGAGGGCAACTGTGGCCACGACTGTGAACCAAACGTCAGCATTTATTTCATGCTATAATGTGGAAGTTTAGTGAACTCCCCTTTCTCCCAAGTCCAGGTGCATTGTATCTTGATTCTCCATGTGCTCACAGCTCACACACAGGCTACACCCTGTATTTTATTTTTACAAGAGGTGGGTGAACTGACCCCAAGCCTTGTAGAAGGGGGACCACAGCAGCAGCAGCAACGATTGCAGGGGCCTAACACAAGCACACTCATACTGCGTCGTAATACTGCCGCTCGGGCCAGCGAGCCTCCCTCCTAACAACGCCTTTATTTTGCGGTGAAATTGATTTCTATAATTGTTGCGCCTGAACTGTTGTGAAACTCCTCATTCCGTCTTCCTTCCTACCTTTCCCTTCATCAATTGCTTCCTTGCGCAAGTTGGCTGTCCAGTGGGAGGCGAGAACACTGCTGGGACGTGGGAAGCTGAAGGTGCCACACTGTGGGCACACAGAGCACAGGAGGGGACAGGGTGGCTGAGTCAGATCCTGGGGGCACAGGCAGAGGAGAGGGGCTCCTTCTGCTTGGTTTTGGGGAATCCCTGGAAGGTTCCAAGAGTCTATGAGAGAGAGAGAGAGTGATGTTGCTCAGTCGTGTCCAACTCTTTGCAACCCCATGGACTTTAGCCTACCAGGCTCCTCCTTCCATGAGATTCTCCAGGCAACACTACTCGAGTGAGTTGCCATTTCCTTCTCCAGGGGATCTTCCCAACCCAGGGATCGAACCCAGGTCTCCCGCATTGCAGGCAGGCGCTTTACCATCTGAGCCACCAGGGAAGCCCCAAGAGTCTATGCTGTTTGATTATCAGAATTAATATCTCACCAGTTGGAGAGGGCAGAGAAAGCTGGAAACGTGAGTGAGAGATGCAGAGAAAGACTCTGAAGAAACAGGTGCTTTCTGCTGTGACCTGTGCATGAGATGGCTGGGGTGGCGTTCGTTTTCAGCTCATAGCTTGAGGTCGGGTATTGAAGGACTTTGAGTGTTATGCATTCAGTTTGCAATCGAATGAAATTTATTTTGAAGAGAGTAGTTTCATATTTTCAAGGAAGGGAATTGTGTGAACTGATCTATGTTTTCTAGAGGCAACTCCAATAATAAGGATGGGAACCAGTCACAGGAGACGTGCCTCGAAGCTTTGTTCTTTTGCATATTTTATATTCTGTCCAATTATGCCGGTTTTTGTCTCTAGTGTGAGCTAATGGGCAAGACTCATGTTTTTTTTTTTTTCCCCCTATATAGATGTTGGATTCACCAATACCACCCATGGAAATGATCACGCTTTTCACACTGAGCCTCAGTGCCCCCTTCACTGCATATCAGTGGTAGATTACCTACACTAAGATCCCAGTGAAAGTCTCCTCTGTATCTACTCATTGGCTCTAGAACACCTGTTCCTTGCGGTCTGAACTCAGCCCCATGACTTACTTTGACCAATTAGACATGAGTAAAGAACATCAAAGAGCATGTGAATTTTCATGTGCCCTCCAACATGATCATGCCTGCTCTCTCTTGAATCCTCTGAACTTACCATGATGGCATGCATGTTGGGATGGAGGATATGAGGGACCCGTGGCCAAGAGCCCAGGCATGTTAGCCCTCATAGACCATTAAGAGCCAGCTGACCCCAGACAAGCAAGGCAGCCCAGACTCCATCAGCAAAGGCATTGACAGGGCTGCAGGTGCCAGGGTGCCCAGATGGGATCGGTAAAACTATCCAGCTGACCACTGACACAGGGCATAATGCATGGGCACACTTTGAGGCACTGCCTGTCAGGGTGGTTTGTAAAACAACTTCATCATGATGATAGGGAGCCAATGTAGACATTGTTACTTCAAAGTAGGGTGGTGCTGTAGCAAAAATAGAAAATGGGGCTCGGTGGTGGGTCAAGACTGGGAAAATGGCTGGAGACTTTTCAGGAGGCTGAAATTATGGTGGCCCATACGTACAATTTGTAAAACCATGGTGGGTGGTATCTTAGAAACAGCAAATGTACTAAATAGACTTTTAGATTTGAACAATTATATTTTGAGGCAGAATGCTGAATGTTCAGCTGGTTATTAGTTGAGTAAAGAGCTAAGATAAGAACACAACCTTTTACAGGTAGAATTTAGAGAAAATATGAAAGAACCAAAATTTTCAGCCTTGGCATATAAAACTATTTCTCATCTCCAGTATTTCCATCTGGTGAAATAGTCTCTGGGTAAATTCTCAGCATCATACATCTTCTTAGGTATGTACAAATTTTACCTATCATAGAACATTAATCAAATTGGAAAATATAACAAGGATACCCACTAATCCACAGTTCACTTTCAAATTTTAGTAATTTTTCCAGTAATATTTGTTGCACTTACTTTATATTCATACTCCAGGATCCAATTCAGACTCCCACATCACATTTAATTGCCATGTCTATTTAGGCTCCTTTAATTCAGAAAATGTACTCAGTACTCTGTCTTCTACAATTTTGAATTCAAGAATACAGCTGTGTTATTGTGTGCAATACCTCTCAATGTGGATTTGCTGCATGCATGCATGCCAAGTCACTTCAGCCGTGTCTGACTCTGTGTGACCCTGTGGACAGCAGCCCACCAGGCTCCCTGATCCACAGGATTCTCTAGGCAAGAGTACTGGAGTGGGTTGCCAGTTCCTTCTCCAAACATTTGTTTGGATTTGTTGCATGCTTCCTCATAATTGATTTCAAGTTATGCTTTTATGCATAAATATTAAAAAATGATGTTTTCTTCACAGGGCATTATATCTGTAGGCAGAGGATATCAGTTTGCCTCATTATTAGGGATATTAACTCAGGTTACTTGGTTAATTGTGTTTGGTGAACACTTGTAAAGTTAATGTTCCGTTTGTAATTAACAACTAATTTTGCATCTACACACACATTTATTGTTTACCAAATGTTCAGTGGTCAGTTTTTGTACCTAAAGAACTCAGCTTGACTCAGTTATTGCCATAACTGAGCTGTCTGCAGAGGCATTCTTCTGTCTGCAGGCATTCTTCTTTCTTCACCAGGCATAATATCACTCAGTGAATGGTAGATTGTTTAAAAAAAAAATCATGACAACAAATCATAAAATAGTAGAGACACTCTGAGCATGTCCCAGAGGCATCGTGCAGTCAGGAGTGGTGCCTGCCTCACACCGTGGGATTTCTGTAGCAGGAATCCACATTGCTCTGCTCAGCCCAGCCTCTGCAGACAGCTCTGTGGTGCTTGGTGTGGATGCCAGGGCCAGACCTGGTGGACAGGTCTCTACCCTTCCCCTCACCAGCCTGGAATCCACAAGGCACCTGCTTTTTACATGTTCTGGTTTCTGGATAGAGGCCACGTTTGAGTTTGTCCAAACAAACTGACTGGTGGAGATAAGATCACAAGCCTGGAGCATAGCTGCAAGGGAGCCTGGCATCCAAGGTCTAGTTTCTTCATTGTGAGGCAAGAGCATCAAGCCACAAATGAGGGATTCACTCACCTCTCTACGGGAGCATTTGGAAGATTTTTTAAAATGATTAATGTTAATGACATCACTTTTCCTTTCTTTTTTTTTCCAATATCACTTTCTACCAGAATAAAGCACTTTCTTCATTCTTTGTTCTCTCTTTTATGTTATCCATGCTTTAATAATTGTGGCTCACTCTAAATTGTGTAACAATGTTTGAAACTGTTTAGGCTGTCTAATTTTCAACAGTCGGATAAAGAGCATGCTGTGCTTTAGCAAGCCTCCTCATTCTGTTCCTGCTATCTAGAATTTCAGTGCGAGCTCTTTAACCACAAAAATCAGATTTAGACTCATAATTAATTGTGGCATCACACGCATGTTGCCAAGGCCTTAGATGAGCGAGGTCTCTGGATTCCCACGGCCATGCCTCTGTCTACACTTCTCTTCCTTTTATTATGTTTAATCTCTTCTTCAACTGTAGGATGTTTGTTAACGGGCTTAGAAGTTAAAATTGAAAATGTCTTTATTATATTGTATGGGCTCCCCTAGTGGCTCAGGGGTAAAGAATCTACCTATGATGCAGGAGAAGCAGCAGGAACCACAGATTTGATCCCTGGGTCAGGAAGATCTCCTGGAGGGGAGAATCTCGCTGGCAACCTACTCCAGTACTCTTGTCTGGGAAATTCCACAGACAGTGGAGCCTGGCGGGCTACAGTCCCTGGGGGCTGCAAAATTGTCAAACCTGACAGAGTGACTCAACAGCATTACTATATCATAAATTTGAGAGGCCATGGGTCAGCATATAATTCCATGCTGACCTTCCCCCTCAACACTTTCAGGTTATTATTCCAATTCTTTCTTTATCAATTTAACCAATGAGAAGTCTGCTATTAGCCTAATAGATATTTCTTTTTATTTAAAAAAATTATGAAAACTTTTATTTTTTTTTCTTTGCTTTGCTGTTCTAAATTTCCCTGCCTTATGATCCTATGTGAATTTTTTTCTCCCAACTCACTTTTATATCAGATTGAGTTTCTTATAGGAGATACAAGGCTTTTATTAAATGGGAAAATGTTTCAGGTGTCAGCCCTTAGATGGTTGCCGCTACTGAGAGTCTGTTGGGAGTCTTTCAGGATATCTCTTTAAGTGTCTCTTAGTTTTCCTTGACTTTTCTCTTAATCCCTTCTTAATAAATTCCTCAGTGTTATCTTACTACCCAGTAAGCCTCTGGGAAGCTCAACTTTATCTTGTTTTTCACTCTTATTTTCACTTAGACTATCTTCACTTTTGTTATAGTATCTACACCAGTGGTTAGGAAAGATTCATTCACTCACTGATTCAGATACTCTTGTATTTCATGTATCTAGGCATGCTTTCAGTATGACTTCGCTGAGTATCTGTTGGCATTGTAGTCTGTGTCAAGAAAGGCTATTTCATATTTTTGTTAGGTTAGGAAATGGACCAATTTTTCTTTACTTAAATATTTTTATTATCTTAGTTCAAGATAAGAGAAATTTGGTCAATTAATAACTTAAGTCTCAAGCTATCACTCTTAGCAAACACTGAATTAAATTTCAGTAACTGGCTCTTAGTAGAAATTAAAGACTTTCTAATTTTAACTCCCTGTTTGTGGGCATATGATGCTTTTCTCCTGTGGGTCACATGGTCAAACCTGTCCCATTAATTATCCCACAATGGAAAATTTCAGGCTACATTTAATTGCTCTTTTCTTTTTCAATTCATACCCTAGAAATAATAATTCTTTTTTGATAGATAGCTGGGGTTAAGTCATCCTAAAAGTCTATTTTTCTTCCCTTTCTTTCTTCTTCCTTTCCCTGTTCTTCCCTTTCCTCCTTTTTCCCACCTTTGCCACATGTTTGCTATCTGTCCTGAGCTGGATGCTGGCAACCCTCACAACAAAATACCTGGCCCTCGACTTCCACGTCTTCAGATTCTCTTGAGGAGCAGATTTAGCTAAGGTTCTAACCATGGCATGGACATGCATTTGAGCAAACTCCAGCAGATAGTGAAACACAGAGGAGGCTGGCGTGCTGCAGTCATTGGTGTCGTGAAGAGTCTGACATGACTTAGTGACGGAAAAATAGCAACAAAAAATAACGAACACGGCAGAGCTCCTCGCTTTATCAGGACTGGGGTGACAATGGAGTCATCAACTGTAAGACCACTTGGTAAATAAAGGAAACTTTGCAAAGCAGCTGAAGCTTGAATTGAAGATTAAGGTGTACTGTTGTTCAGTTGCTCAGTCGTATCTAACTCTTTGCCACCCCATGGACTGTAGCATGCCAGGCTTCCCTATCCTTCACCATCTCCTGAGGCTTGCTCAAACTCATGTCTATTGAGTCAGTGATGCCATCCAACCATCTTGCCCTCTGTTGTTCCCTTCTCCTCCTGCCTTCAATCTTTCCCATCATCAAGGTCTTTTCTAATGAGTTAATTCTTTGCATCAGTTGGGCAGAGTATTGAAGCTTCAGCTTCAGCATCAGTCCTTCCAATGAATATTTAGGACTGAATCCTTTAGGATGGACTGGTCTGATCTCCTTGCAGTCCAAGGGACTCCCAGAGTATTCTCCAGCAACACAATTCAAAAGCATCAATTATTCAATGTTCAACCTTCTTTATAATCCAACACTCACATCCAAACATGACTACTGGAAAAGCCATAGCTTTGATTATATGGACTTTTGTTGACAAAGTAATGTATCTGCTTAAGATGCTTTCTAGGTTTGTCATAGACCCTAGAAGATACAAGGCTTCTATTAATTTCATGGCTGCCGTCACCATCTGCAGTGATTTGGAGCCCAAGAAAATAAAGTCTCTCACTGTTTCTGTTGTTTCCCCATCTGTTTGCCATGAAGTGATGGGACAGGATGCCATGATTTTCATTTTTTGAATGTTGAATTTTAAGCCAGTTTTTTCACTCTCCTCTTTCACCTTCATCAAGAGGCTCTATAGTTCCTCTTCACTTACTACCATAAGGGTGGTGTCATCTACATATCTGAGGTTATTGATATTTCCCCCAGAAATCTTGATTCCAGCTTGTGCTTCACCCAGTCTGGCATTTCACACAAGGTACTCTGCATATAAGTTAAATAAGAAGGTGAAAATACAGTCTTGACTTTCTCCTTTCCCGATTTTGAACCAGTCTGTGTTCCATGTCCCTTTCTAACTGTTGCTTCCTGACCTGCATACAGGTTTCTCAGGAGGCGGTCAGGTGGACTGGCACCCCATCTCTTGAAGAATTTTCCGCAGTTTGTTGTGACCCAGGCCCTCAAAGGTTTAGCGTGGACAATGAAGCAGAAGTAGACGTTTTTCTGAAATTCCTTGCTTTTAAGATGATCCAACAGATGTTGGCAATGTGATCTCTGGTTTTCTGCCTTTTCTAAATACAGCTTGAATATCTGGCAGTTCTTGGTTCATATACTGCTGAAGCCTGGACTTGAAGAAATTTGAACATTACTTTGCTAGCACGTGAGATGAGTTCAATTGTGTGGTTATTTGAACATTCATGGGCATTGCCTTTTTTAGGGATTGGAATGAAAACTGATCTTTTCCAGTCCTGTGGCCACTGCTGAGTTTCCAAATTTGCTGGCATGTTGAGTGCAGCACTTTCATAGCATCGTCTTTTAGGATTTGAGATAGCTAAACTGGAATTCCATCACCTCCACTAGCTTTGTTCGTAGTGATGCTTCCTGAGGCCCACTTGACTTTGCATTCCAGGGGTTCTGGCTCTAGGTGAGTGGTCACACCATCGTGGTTATCTGGGTCGTGAAGATCATTTTTGTACAGTTCTTCTATGTATTCTTGTCACCTCTTCTTAATATCTTCTGCTTCTGTTAGGTCCATACAGTTTCTGTCCTTCATTGTGTCCATTTTTGCATGAACTATCCCCTTGGCATCTCTAATTTTCTTGAAGAGATGTCTAGTCTTTTCCATTCTATTGTTTTCCTCTATTTCTTTGCATTCATTCACTTAAGAAGGCTTTCTTATCTCTCCTTGCTATCTTTTGGAACTCTGCATTCAGATGGGTATATCTTTCCTTTTCTCCCTTTCCTTTTGCTTCTCTTCTTTCCCCAGCTATTTGTAAGGCCTCCTCAGGCAGACATTTTGCCTTTTTGCATTTTCTCCCCTTGGGGATGGTTTTGATCACCGCCTCATGTACATTATGAACGTCCTCCATAGTTCTTCAGCCACTCTATGAGATCTAATCCTTTGAATGTATTTTTTTACCTCCACCGTATAGTAAGGGATATGATTTAGGTCATACCCTAATGACCTAGTGATTTTCCTTCCTTTCTTCAATTTAAGTCTTATTTTTCAGTAAGGAGTTCATGATCTGCACCACAGTCAGCTCATGGTCTTGCTTTTGCTGACTGTATAGAGCTTTTCCATCTTTGGCTGCGAAGAATATAGTCAATCTGATTTCAGTGTTGACCATCTGGTGATATCCATGTGTAGAGTTGTCTCTTGTGTTGTTGGAAGAGTGCATTTCCTCTGACCAGTGCATGGATGGGTATGTATAGTAGAGATAGTGTGTGGGGTTGAGTCTTAGCATTAGTAATTGTTGAGAGAAAGAGAAGCATGTTTCAAACCCAGTTCTTCCTCTGATTGGCCAACGCTGAACACATCACTTAACCATTAGAGCTTCAGTTCCCTCACTGGCACGTGGGTTGCTAACAGCTGACCCAGTAGAGTTCTGTGAGGCATAAAGCAGGGGGTACACTCAGACCGTGGCACAGTGCCTGGTAGGGGAGGCTTCTGAAGTTGGGGCAGCTGTGACCTCGGTGTGCTGGGGGACAGCCAGGTCCTGAAGTGAAGCATCAGTTGCTCAGTCATGTCTGACTCTTTGCAATCCCATGGTCTAGCCATGGTACTGTTCAGGCAAGAAAACTAGAGTGGGGTGCCATTCTCTTCTCCAGGGGACCTTCCCAACCCAGGGATCAAAGCCAGGTCTCCGCAGTGCAGGCAGATTCTTTACCATATGAGTAACCAGGTAAGCCTTTCTTTCTTTTTTTTTTTTTTTTACTCATCAAACCATGAACACAGGCCTGACTATGTCTGCCTTGCTGAGGTCATGGGGTTCACTGGAATGAGGGCATGCCCCCACTTCCAAGCATCACATGCCGTGTTATGGTCGCTGGCTGCCTCTTCTCCGGGAAGCTGTAGACGTGCTTACCAGCAGCCATCATCAGCTCCCAGAAAGCAGGTGCTTCTGCTCAGCTCCCTACTGGGGCCAATGAAGCAATGGACCGAGGGTGCAGGATCAGTAGTCAGGTGCTACCATTTGCAGGGAGGTGTGTGCTCCCTGGGGGCCAGGCCACGAGGCCTCCAAGGCTCCTGCTCCATGTCAGGAGGGAGGGCAGAGAGCCTGAGCCGGCCATCTAGTGGGCAGCTCCACTCTGCTTTGTCAAGGACTTTGCACAGACCTGGATCACAGTACCTGCTGAGTCTGACCCTGTGCCAGGGGCTTAACAGTGGCTTTGAGATGTCCAGATGTGTCCCCCACCTGCCACAGCTATCCTGATGGCAGGGAATGACTTTCAGATCACTGTGATCATCAATGGCCAAACCAATCATCCATTAAATAGAACTTGGCTTTGGCACTGCATTCCAGAAGAAAATAGTACAGATTCTGTTGAATAACTTAGAATAAGCCTGAAACGAGTACTTTGATACAATCTCTGAGTGCTCAGCTGCTCAGACACATCTGACTCTTTGTGACCCCATGGACTACAGCCCACCAGGCTCCTCTATCCATGGGACTTCCCAGGCAAGAATACTGGAGTGGGTTCCCATTTCCTTCTCCAAGGGATCTTCCCAACCCAGGGATCAAACTGCTTTGGCAGGTGGATACTTCTCTGCTGAGTCACTGGGGAAACCCCCAGTCTGAAGCCACTTTATTACAATTCCACCCTTGAACTTGGAGAAAACCTACGTTATTTTCTTGGCTTTCTGGTTCAGTGTGGTGTCAGATGTGACAGTCTTTGTATAGGTTTTCTTTATTCCTCATTCTGAGGGTAAATCAAGATGCCAGAGAAATTTGGCATCTAGATCTGGAGAGAAAAGTCCTGGGAGTCTTACTAGGTGACACAAACCACTTACGTTAAACCTTAGGGACTGTTCCTATTTGGGCAGGCGGTACCCTCAGGAATCTCCCTCCCCCAAGCCCCAGCCACACCCTTCACTACTGGCCTTGAGCGGAAACTGTGAAGTTTTAGGATGGATCTGTCAGCCATTTTCCTTCCTTCATAAAGTATTAATTTGGGGATATATTAATATTTCTCAAAAGGCAAATACTTCACTTTTCTCTTAAATTGTTTTTCAGTTTCTCAGTCATATCCGACTCTTTGTGACCCCATGGATTGCAGCAGGCCAGGCTTCCCTGTCCTTCACTATCTCCCTGAGTCTGTTCAAATTCATGTCCATTAAAAGAATAAATTTGAATCAGTTCTAATGAGATGGATGAAACTGGAACCAATTGTACAGAGTGAAGTAAGCCAGAAAGAAAAACACCAATACAGTATACTGACACAT
>SJYF01000373.1:2981724-3008618 GCA_006410515.1 Procapra przewalskii | reverse complement strand
TTGGCATTAGAGAAGATGCCTCTTTGCAGGTACTTGTCTTTATTGTGTGGGGTTACAAAGTAAACTACAGCCCAGATTCCTTGGTTGTACTGGTACTTTAAATTAGGTTTCCTCTTCTCTTTCTGATTGTATGTGTGCGTCCAGGGGGCTTTCCTGTTGGCTCACATGGTACAGAATTTGCCTGCAGTGCAGGAGACTCGGGTTCTGTCTCTGAGTCCAGAAGAGCCCCTAGAGAAGAGAATGGCTACCCACTCCAGTATTTTTGCTTGGAGAATCCCAAGGAGCCTGGTGGGCTACAGTCCATGGGGTCATGCACTGTAGGGCATGACTGAATGACTTTAAAAAAAAGACAAAGCTCTGCCATCCCTCAGTCTGACTGCTTTGCTCCTCCCAGCTTCGCTCCTGCAGTGCCTTCCACCCCAGCTTCCTGGAGAAGGCCTCCCTTAATTCAAGTTCTAGTTCAAATGTTCCTCCTGTGGATTTTTCTTTGACTCTACTGCCCGAACTCAAGCAGAAGCCATTTGGGTTTTGAATGACAAGCTTTATCTGGCTTCCTCCTATGGCTGATGTTACAGGAATATTCAGTTTTTTTCCCTGGAGGGACAGCAGAGTTTGGAGACTGGACTACTTTCTACTTCTTGTGTTTTCAGAGTCTAGCTCCACGCTTGGAACATTGTGGTCCTTCAAAAAGTGTGTGGTTTTACGAGCTCCCAGGAAGGGTGTAGGCAGGGTGTCTACTCCCCACAGATAGTCCTGTGTGTGGGATTTTGCTCCTGACCACAGCAACGTTCTCCCTATTCAGAAATCTCCCCTCTACTCCTTGGCCAGAGGGCTGGGACTCTCACCCTGGCCGACACCCTGTGAGGTCTCCGCATTGCCCTGTGGAAGGCCCTTTCTGCACCTCAAGCTTCTGTGCATGCCCCCGTTCCCACTGGAGACACTTTTCTCTCCCCTGGGCACTGGAGGTGCAACAGGGGCTGGGAGAAGGGACAGGGCCTTGCTCCTTGCTCCTCAGCTCCACAGTGTTAAATGTTGTTGGTAAAATAAAGCTGAATTACGTGCACATATTTCAAGAGCTCAGGTGGTTTGTGGCCACTGAACAACAGCTGTAGACTCCATTTGATGACCCATTCTCCACAAAGTTCAAGGCCCACTCCCCAGAGGTTGAAGTGCATCAGCTGATGAATACCAGGGAACCGTGTCGGAAGTGACATTCATGGGGCAATTACCAGGGGCTGGGGACCATTCACAGGACACAGCCTCTGACTGCATCCTCAAAGCAACATTTACTGTTAGTTGGGCTCCAGTCTCAGTTCCTAGAGCTTATCCACAGCCCTTACCATGCAGCCCTATCCATCTTTAAAGCCCCAGATGGAAGCCCTCTTTCTAATCAGATCCCTCTCATTCCTTGAAATGACCTCTCCTGACAGGAAATGCTTAGTTAGTTCCCTTTAAGGATTCACCTGATCTTCCGTCCCAACAAAGACACTTTCATTCTCTAAAGTAAACTAACTTGGAACCTTGATCACATATTAAGTGACCTCTCTCACAGTAATAGTTAGATTAATGTTTTACATAATAATTGGAAGAAGATGTGCAAATACCAGAGACAGGAGAGTGAGAATGTTAGGGGCATCACAGAATTTCATCCACCATAAGAAAAGCAACCATATTGCACAATCATCTATTCTTTCATTTAGCAGATATTTACCTATTTTGTTCCATGTACTGGTCAAGTAGTGACCATAAGTCAGATTCTTATGAGCTTATGAGTTCACCATATTGCATGAGCAAGGGACATGTAAACAAATAATAAATGAATAGTGTAATAAATGCTATACTCTATTAAATGTGCACCATTAACTGTAACATACTGGTAACCAAAAATGGTATAAAACACCTTTCAAAAGTTAAGCCAAAAGGATTTGTTGATTAATCAGAAAAGTAATGGAAAAGTCAGTGGTATCCAATCATTAACTGGGAGCCAGTATCTAACAACTGAGCCAGTGACTAGAAGGGGAAGGTAGAATAAATGGTAGACTTGAGGAGAAACAATTAACCCATGATTTGACAGTCTGAGTTTGAAGAACTAAGAGGTCATTCAGGAAGATTTTCTGAAAGTATATAGTCAGAGAGATTTTGAGTGTATAACGTTGATGCCATTATTCTAAAGTTGAAGGTACAACCATGATTAAATATGAGCAAAAGGAGATAAAGGGGGATGGGATGAATCGGGAGATTGGGATTGACACATATGCACGATTGACACTATGTGTAAATAGATAACTGATTAGAACATGCTGTATGGCAGATGGTGACTGCAGCCATGAAATTAAAAGATGCTTGCTCCCTGGAAGCAAAGTTATGACCAACCTAGACAGCATATTCAAAAGCAGAGACATTACTTTGCCAACAAAAGTCCGTCTAGTCAAGGCTATGGTTTTAGTTATGTATGGATGTGAGAGCTGGAATATAAAGAAAGCTGAGTGCCAAAGAACTGATGCTTTTGAACTGGAGAAGACTCTTGAGAGTCCCTTGGACTGCAAGGAGATCCAACCAGTCAAGCCTAAAGGAGATCAGTCCTGAGTGTTCATTGGAAGGACTGATGTTGAATCTGAAACTTTGACACTTTGGCCACATGATTCGAAGAACTGACTCATTGGAAAAGACCCTGATGTTGGGAGAGACTGAAGGTGGGAGGAGAAGGGGATGACAGAGGATGAGATGAGCTGGTTGGATGGCATCACTGACTCAATGGACATGAGTCTGGGTAAACTCCTGGAGTTGGTGATGGACAGGGAGGCCTGGCATGCTGCGATTCATAGTGTCGCAAAGAGTCGGACACGCCTGAGTGACTCAACTGACCTGGACTGATCTAGCACAGGAAACTGCACTTAATACATCGTGGTGGCCTGAATGGGAAGGAAATCCAAAAGGAAAGGCCTATGTGTCCATGTACGGATGACCCACTTTGCTCTACAATAGAAACTAGAGAGCACTCCAAGAAAATTAACTTAAAAAAGATGAATCAACTGTCCTGAGCGAGCCTGTGGGCAAAATGGCAGACATAGTTAAGGACAGATTTCAGACGGCACTAGCGTTTCTCCTGAGACGTGAATGTTTGTGAATGCTAGTTCCATCCTCTAACTTGACATTTCTTTCAGTTCAGGTTGTCATGTGTTGCTTTGTTCCAGCTTCTCCCAGGTCATATCACAGTCAGTGTAGTGACTGGCCTACAGTAGCTGCTCAAAGGCTGTTTGTTGATGGGATAATGATAGATTTGTAAAGCAGAGTTCCCCAGATGTTAACTTATGCCTAACAACTGTGCCAAATCCTTAGGCCAGATGAGATAATGTATCTGAAAGTATTGTAAACCCGAAAAAGCTCTAATAATACAAGTTATTACAAATAGTGGAAGCAAATATGACTAGTCCAGATAAAACAGTACGTGGAAGCGTGCTCTGAGGTCTCCCTCAGGCACCAAGTCGCAAGCCCATGTGAGCCTAGGAAAGTATGCCCGAGTGAAAGCTGGCTGGCAGACTGACAGACCTGGGAGTCGTGGAAGGTAGTGAGAGTCATTGCTTCACAAAGAGGAAAATCTCAGGCTACACTTTGACTTTCTTTTCTCAGAGGCACTTTGGGAATGTTCTGAGGGCCGGAGTTGGAGAGGGAGTTTTCAAACAGAATTAGGATCCTCATGGGAATTATTCTGTCTATAAGGAACCCCACAGTATTGGCAATAATCTAAATCCAGATCTAGCAGAAGGTGCCCCCCCAGGCGATCTCCATGTCCCCCAGGCAGTGGCTTTGGCCCCTGTGGAATGTCTTGGTTTCCTGCCCACGGTCACCACAGCACCGTGTGCAGAGGTGTGTGTGGAGAGTCCTCTGAAGGCTGCTTCTTCACCGACGACTAGCTTTGCCTCAGGAGCACCTTCTGCAATCCTCTTGTCCACCAAGGCTTCATGTCTCCAGGGCTCCCATCTCACATCTTTAGAAAGCTCCACAGCTGCTTCCGCAACCCTGTGCCGATCTCATACAAGAGACGATGCCGCAACTGAGCACTTAATGTGTAAGCTGATGAATATTTGTGGTTTCACGTTTAATCTCGTCACAGTCTGATGAATTCTACAGCCCTCATACGTACTTTAAAAGAAAATACACACTTTCTTCTGGGGGAGCATCCCTGCATCTGAAGGAGGGAGAAGAGGAAGGAATTGGAGGTATGGAGACAACCATGTTGGGAAAATTATGATTCATCGTCCATGTCTACTGGGTGGAAACTTGGTGGGGAACACTATGGGTGGCCTACACGCTTGTAGAATAATTTAGGGCAGTGGTTTCTTATGTATTTATGTTAAGACTTTCATGCTTGACTCTATATTAATACATATTTTATGTTCTTATGAATACTTAAAGTGAGAACACTCAAGTGTCTAATTCTTAAGCAATAGTGAATATGAACTGTCTGTGAAAAAGGTTTATTAAATCTCTCTATTGTATGCTGAAGCTGAAAGTCCAATACTTTGGATATCTGATATGAAGAGCAAACTTGCTGGAAAAGATCCTGATTCTAGGAAAGACAGAAAGCAAAAGGAGACGAGGGCAGCAGGGAAGCAGATGGTTAGATAGTACAACTGACTCGTGGACATGAATCTGAGCAAACTTCGGGAGACAGTGGAGGTTAGAGGGGCCTGTCATGTTGCAGTCTCCGTGGCTGCAAACAACTGCAGTTCTGTTCACTAGACAAGGAAAAGTTTTCCTTTTATTTCCTGTCTGGACTTGTCACCAACTATTGATTGCCCCATTCTAATTTCTTCCATATTCTCTCTCTTTCTCACTGGGTACTGCTGCCGCCTGAGCTCAGGCACCACCTCATCCTTGGTCATCACTGAAATTAGGGGCAGAACTGGCCCATAAGACCGCTTAAGCGCAGTGCAAAACAGTGGCGAGGTATGGTCACGGGACCCAACGCTTCCCTTTCTTCATCTTCCGCTCACCTCTTTCCTCCTTCCTTTCCTTTTGCAGACGTAGACTGAGCACATACCATGCGTTCCCATCTGAGTTTGCGTAGGTTAAGAGTAAGATCCTTATCTTTAATGGAGGTAATGAAAAAACACTGTCGTAAATGTCACAGCGGAAGACAGGGGGATGGTCTTTCCACTTGGAAAGGATGCTGGGTCTCTAAGGCAGTCATTCTGGAAGAGAATTTGCCGTCTCAGCTGAAACTTAGAGGATGAGCAGGTGGTGAACCCTGAAGGAGGAGGAGTTTACCGCAGGTCCCGGAAGGAGCAGAGACAGGAAGTTTCAGAAGAGAGTACTTTGTTATCCAGTTCCTAAGTCGTGTCTGATCTTGCGACCCCATGGACTGCAGCGTGCAAGGCTTCCCCATCCTTCACTGTCTCCCAGAGCTTGCCAAACCACCGATTTGGTGATGCCATTCAATCATCTTATTCCCCATAGCCCTCTTCTCCTCCTGCCCTCAATCTTTCCCAGCAACAGCGTCTTCTGGAACCAGTCAGCTCTTCGCATCAGGTGGCCAAAGTATTGGAGTTTCAGCTTTAGCATCAGTCCTTACAATGTATATTCAGGGTTGATTTCCTTTGGGATTGACTGGTTTGATCTCTTTACTATCCAAGGGACTCTCAAGAGTGTTCTCCTGCACCATAGTTTGAAAGCATCAGTTTTTGGTTCCCAGCCTTCTTTGTGGTCCAGCTGTTACATCCGTACATGACTACTGGAAAAAGCATAGCTTTGACTATTTTGAACATTGAGTCGAACATATATGGTTCAGAATGACATGAGAATCAGTTTCAAGAGAAAGAGCTAAAATAGAGAGCTCAAGTTGCAGCTGGAGTGAGAGTTTGATGGAACTTCCAGACCATGCCACGTGCAGATTCCTTCCTAAGTCAAATGAAGGAAGGAACAGATTTAAACAGAGGGTCATGAATGGGTTGGTTGCTCCTTCCTGGTTCGTTCATCCTTCTAAATGTAGATTCAAAAGAGCACAGACATCGCTTTGCTACTAGGATCAAGGAGAGTGCCTGCTGATAGTAGGCACATGGTAAATATATGTAGTATACATGAACAAATGTGCATTTGTCAAGAGCTTGAAGTGGAAAGAACTGCAATGGCCAAGATTTTTTGTGGATTCTGGAAGAAAAAGCAAGTAATCCGATGTGCAGAGTCATAATAAGACACATAATAATGTAAAAACTTACCTCGTAACTAACTGAGAAAAACTGTTAGGGGGGAGGCTCTGTAGCATAAAAGTGGTCTTCTTTAATCAGTGATGGCATCTCCCCATGACTATTCTTGAGAGTTGCTGGGAAGCATGCCCATCACTGAAGTTCTTACTAGTAAGGCAGGGGAATCTCCAACTGCACAGAGAAAAATGTCAAGTATGGGGAATGGACAATGATTATGCAAAGTGACCCCAAATGGTAGGCTCTGTGGGTTCCTCAAGCCATGTTACATGCAGTGGAGAAAGAAGAGTTAAGTTCTCTGGCTGCCTCCGATGTCATCACACCAGTCCACGGGAATAGTCCCCCAGGACGTTTCTCTGGTTCTCATCTCCACTCCCACATTCCTGGTCCAACCAACCTGCACTCCATCAGACTAATGCTCCCCAAACGCTCGTTTCATCATGACATTGCCTGGGTCGAATAGTTACAACCTAGACAGCATTCATCTCACAAATATTTATGACGTGGCAGACGGGGCGGCTGGGCTACAGCAAAGCACATCTAGATAAGACGCTGCCCTGCCCTCATAGACCTCAGAGCTGGGGAGGTTCTGGCCACAGGGGCACACCTGGGCTGGCGGCTTTGGCTGCTGCTCTGGGCAGGACTGGGCTGTCCTACATGCTGATACAGGGTGCTCCATCCTGTGGCACTTCAGGGTGCTCACCCGCCAAGTGGAGACTGGGGCTGCCTCTCCGAGGGTGGTCCTGGGATTTCATGTGAGAAGGCATGTGAGGGATGAACTACCACACAGCTTCACTGGGTGTCAAGAGAGGTCCTGATGCTGCCGTCCAGATGATACAGGATGGCAGGATGCTGCTGTCCAGATGATACAGGATGACATTGTTTAGGACACTCTCTTACTTGGCTCTTGGTTATCTTGCAAGTTTTTTCCTGACTCTTCTAACAAATCCACTCTAGGTAGCTGTTCTCACTATCAAGTATTTCATATTTCATGCAGGGAAAGGGACCTTTGGTTGTCTTTAGAGTGAGAGAGAAGATCTCAAGGTCACCAATGACTTGGTTTGTTTCTCTGTCACATGACAATAAGTCTCTCTCTCTCTCAAGTGCTGGTTCAAGTATTATTATAAGGTTAATCCTAATTCCATCTCAATTATCTGAGGGTGGGGTGCAGAGGCAAAGATAAATAAAAATGGATTCATATTTATGATGAGCTTCCCTGATGGCTCAGATGGTAAAGAACCCTTCTGCAATGCAGGAGATCTGGTTTCCATCCCTGGGTTGGGAATTTCCCCTGGAGAAGGAAATGGTAACCCATTCCAGTATTCTTGCCTGGAGAATTCCATGGCCAGAGGAGCCTGGCAGGCTACAGTCCATGAGGTTGTAAAGAGTCGGTTACGGTCATGGTTGAATATTTCACACCACTCTGCAGAGGGCAGTTTATCATACCAAATTTTTGGATGAGATGCTTGAGACTCATGGAGATGAGATGATTCATCCCCAGTCACTCAGCTAGGAAATGTCAGTCACCTTTCATGTCCTTGCTCCAAAGCCTCCATTCTCTCCCTTTATGCTGTTTGGACTCTCAGAAGCACATAAGATCATTTCTTGACTGGCTCCTTGAGTTGCCATAGAGATTGGTTCTTTCAAAGCTGGCAAAGAGCTTTTGGGATTTGAGTGATGAGACAAACCTCCTGCAGAGTGCTCGGCCCTGTCTAGGAGGATGTCCTTGTCCTCCAGAGCCCCGACAAGAAGCCTAACAGGTATTGCTTACAATGTCTTCTTAAGTGGAACCGATCTGCTAGTTATTAAGTGTCTGGAAGCATTTCCCAGTTTTTAAGTAGCCAGAATATGCTGCTGATACAGTCAGAGCCAGCATGACGCTCACTGCTCATAAATGACTTATTTAGAAAGAGGCAGGACTGTTGTGACTTGGCCGTCTTTCCATTTTTAAGAGATAAGGTGGAAGTTCCTAGTAACGAAACATGAAAACAGACGTATTACAGTTCTTCAACACACGTTACAAGTAAACAATCGGATAATGTGGGTCTGCCTTCTCTTTCCTCTACCTCTTGTTATTGCTTCCTTTGGACTAACACATCCCCCAGCTGCCAAGCACATGCAGTTCGGGTGATGGAGGCACTGGGAGGGCTGGACCCAGCACGCTTCTTCACATTCCCATGCCCAGCGGGTCAGTGCTGAGAGGATGAGATTACACTCTGACACAGCTCAGCTGTGACCAGAGTCCTGCCAGGCGCTAGTAACTGATCCAGTCCAAGAAATCCTCGCTTGTTACTTGCCACAGCACCACAGCGAAAGGTGCTGTCTCCTGACTCGCCAACTTGTGACGGATCCTCTGCCTCCCCAAGGGTCCACGCCCTGCCCTTTGGGGAGTCAGTCTGTTCATGGAAGGCAGCACTTCCTGGCGCATATACGTGTGTCCTGTAGGGCGGAGAGCTTAAGATGGATCCTGGTTCCACCACCAGCTAACATGGGAAGCTACCAGCTTACCTGTGTCTCAGTTTCCCCAACACACCTTGTAGGGTGTTTGAATGGATTAATAGAATTAATTACATAAACTCTGAGGACAACATCTGACCCATGGGAGCATCATGGAAGCGTTTGCTATGGCGATGATGAAAAAGAAGGTGATGTAGATGCTGATACTGATGCTGGTGCTGCTTGGATTATGTAGAAAATCCTTAACAAGAACAATAATTGGAGTGATTTATTGGAATAATTGGAGTGAAATTCTGGTAGAACTAACACAGGGAAGTAAAGATGATTGTGAAGTCTATTATTTTTTGAAAATATTTATATTATTTACTTTAATAAATAAATGGATTGTATGTGTCTAAAGAATTAAAGTAGACCCAACAAGAAATATTTTTTTCACTTGTCACCTCATTTTGGAATAAAATTTTTATAAAGTAAATTTAGTATAGTTAAAATTATATGCTATGATTCAGTCATACACAGATAAAATATTTTTTAAATGATCAAAACCTCAAATTTCCCCTAAGTATCTCTCTATTCAGAGGATCAAGTAGTCAAAATGACATTGTTGGTTTGTCCTAAGAGACTCTTGCTCTTTTCCTCAGTCTCTTTGGCATAAGCGTCCAGGTTTTTTGTGTTTTTTAAGAGTTGTTCTTTTCCTTAAAAGCTATTGTAGACTAGTTTTAAAATTACAGAACAACTGTTAAGGTCCTACAGCTAGTTCCCATATATCTGACAAGCAGTTTCTCCTGTAATTAACATCAGTACCGTGTGAATGTGAAAATATCCGTCCTTCAGTCGTGTCTGACTCTTTGCCTCCCCATGGACTGTAGCCTGCTAGTCTCCTCTGTCCGTGATTTCCTCCAGGCAAGAATACTGGAAGGGGTTGCCATTTACTTCTCCAGGGGATCTTCCCGACCCTTGGAGAACCCAGGTCTCCTGCATTGCAGGCAGATTCGTTATCCTCTGAGCCATCAGGGAACCTTAGTTAACAATAATATATCTATGTCCCTTGGACTGTAAGGAGATCAAACCAGTCAATCCTAAAGGAAATCAACCCTGAATATTCATTGGAAGGACTGATGATGAAGCTGAAGCATTAATACTTTGTCTACCTGATGTGAAGATCTGACTCATTGGAAATGACCCTGATATTGGGAAAGATTGAAGGCAGGAGGAGAAGGGGATGACAGGGAATGAGATAGCTTGATGGCATCACTGACTCAATGGATGTGAATTGAAGCAAACTCTGGGAGATAGTGAAGGACAGGAAAGACTGGCATGCTGCAGTCCACGGGGTCTCAAAGAGTCGGGCGCAACTTAGCATCTGAACAAAATACTTCACATCCAGGTTGCGTTAGTTTTTAAGATGTCTTTTTTATATTCCAAAATTCCATCCTAGACAGCACATTGCTTTTAACAGACATGTCTCATTAGTCTCCACTTTGATGTGACAACTGCTTAGGCCGTTTTTTGATATCCCTGACAGTTTTGCATCCTGGTCAGAATGCCCACTAAGTGGGATTCCTCTGATAGTTTTCTTGATTAGATGGTAATGGTATTTAGGGAGGGCTTCCCTGGTGACTCAGCAGTAAAGAATCTGCCTGCAATGCAGGAGACACAGGAAATGAGGGTTTAATCCCTAGATTGGGAAGATCCCTTGGAGATGGGCATGGCAACCCACTCCAGTATTCTTTCCTGGAGAATCCCATGGACAGAGGAGCCTGGCGGGCTATAGTCCATGGGGTTGCAAAGAGCTGGACATGACTGAAGGGACTGAGCTCATACTCACTCATGCTGTCTGGGGAAGAAGGCTCTGTAGATAAAGTACAGTTTTTATCCTGTTACAGCATCGTTTCATGTACTACCGACCTGGCACATCACTGCTGATGCTAACCTTGACTTCCTGGATGAGGGAATGTCTCCTGAGTCTCTCCACCACCAGGCTCCTCTTTCTCCCCATTGCACACTGTATACTCTTTGGAAGGAAGTCACCATTTAAAGCCCACATTCACAGAGTGGACTCTTACCATTTAAAAGTGGGATATTGTCTTAGTCTGTCCTGGATGGTGTACCAACAAGACAACAAACAAACAAAACTTAAGAGTGAGGGGCCCACAAACAGCACGCTTACAGTTCTGGAGACTGATCTGGAGATGACAAGCCTGAGGTCAAGGCACTGGCAGACCCGGGGTCTTCACAAGGCTCCTGCCTGGCCCCTGATGGCCATCTTCTCCATGTCTTCACAAGGCAGAAGCAGCAATCACTTCCCAAAGATCCTACGTCTCATTATCAACTCGTTGAAAGTTCAGTTCAGTTCAGTTCAGTGGCTCAGGCGTGTCCGACTCTCTGCAACCCCATGAATCGCAGCACGCCAGGCCTCCCTGTCCATCACCACTCAGACTCACGTCCATCGAGTCAGTGATGCCATCCAGCCATCTTATCCTCTGTCTTCCCCTTCTCCTCCTGCCCCCAAGCCCTCCCAGCATCAGAGTCTTTTCCAATGAGTCAACTCTTCGCATGAGGTGGCCAAAGTACCACCAGCTGGAGTTTCAGCTTTAGCATTGAAATTTAGGTTTTAATGTATGAATTTTGCAGAGGTTTCAATATATGAACATTCAGCTCAAAGCAAGTGTTTATACACATTATTTGTAGTTTTCTGCACCGAATATTTGCCTGTTTTTCCCCATTTTTTAATTTGTGTCCTCCTTTATTTCTACCAGTGTGGGCTTCTGGATATTTATTTTATTTTACAAATTATAAACCAATTTTGGATCATAACCCAAGACTACTGTGTTCATTCTGCCACTTTGAGCGTTCTAGTTTTGGTCACAGGGAACCCTTCCATTTGGCTCCTGCATCCCTTAGACACACCCCCATCAGTTGTGCGTTTTGTTTGTGTGCTTGCTTGTTTTTGAGAAACTCCTTACTTTCTGGCACTAAAAGATGCTGCAAGCTCGTTCTTTATATCTCCAGTTACAGTCCTAAAATCAGCCATTTCTCCAAGTAGTTATGCTTCTTTATCAGGGAGTGGACTTAGAAATCATTGCCCGAAAGCCATATGTACTGGTTCCCGCTCAGGTGCGGTTGCTTCTTTTCTTTCTCAGCTGGCACGGCAAGGGAATATATGCTTGTATTTTAACTACTGAATCTGTCTATCTATATATCAATGACTATCTGAAAGTATTTCTAAATGGAGCACTGTTTGTGACCCCATGGATTGCAGCATGCCAGGTTCCACTATCTCCTGGAGTTTGCTCAAATTCATGTCCATTGTGTCAGTGATGCCATCCAGCCATCTCATCCTCTGTCACACCCTTATCCTGTGGCTTTCAGTCTTTCCCAGAATCAGGGTCTTTTTCAATAGGTTGGCTCTTGGCATCAGGAGGCTAAAGTCCTGGAGCTTCAGTTTCATCATCAGTCCTTCCAATGGATATTTAGGGTTGGTTTCCTTTAGGATTGAATGGTTTGATCTCCTTCCTGTCCAAGGGACTCCTCCAGCACCACAGTTTGAAAGCATCAACTCTTTTGTGCTCAGCCTTCTTTATGGTCCAGCTCTCACGTCTGTACGTGACTGCTGGAAAAACTATAGCCATGACTATACGAACCTTTAAGTAGAGCTACCTGAAGAGAGCTGGTAGCCAAAACCCCCAGGGAGTTCTGCTTTTTGGAACTGTAGGAAACAGGGCAGCATGCAAAACAATGACCTTTGCAAAGGAAGATGAAAACAACAGCTCTTCAACAGGAGCACTTATTGGAAAAGGGAGTCTGGCCCTGAGGTCTCGGTTTTCCACCATGAACCCAACTTCTCCAGCCAGGGCTCTGAGGTGGTTTCTCATGGAAGGATGCCAGGTGCAGCTGAAAGCCCCAGTCTGCTCAGCTGGCTTTCTGGATGAGGAAACAAGGAGACAATGGGCTTCCCTGAGCATCAGCAGGTCTAAGAGAAACCCAGCAGGCAAAGCAAGTCCAAGTTGAGCTTCATCACAGCAAAGACTCCAGAGTCACCTAACTCTCCCCTGACTGGGAAAGAGCAAGTGTGTGAGAGCCTGCCAGAGGGGACTGGAAATGTTCTCCAGGTCCTGAGGTGTCTTCCCAAGAGCAGGGAACAGGTGGTAACTGTCTCTCTGTTGATGCCAGCATCGCATTTCCCCTGTCTGACCTGACTGTTCTTCATACTCCAACGAAGACCTCATGATCCACACGTTCAAACCACCCCTGGTGGTAAATCTCGGGTGCCTTGCCCACGGGCCTTCCCTCACACTTGTGGTGGAAACAGCTTCTTGTTAACAGTTTTGGCCTCTGGCTTCTCCACACGGGGGCACTAGGGAAGTGAGTGTTGCTGGAGAAATCATACACGACCGTGCTCTTCGGGCTGCCTTGCATTTCTGTGTCTGCTCTGGTATCCCCTCGGGACTGATATTTGCCCTCATCAGTGTGCACCGGCCATCAGTTCCCTCCCTGGTTGTCGAACAGTTGCTCCCAAGGTTTCTGGGTCTGAGTCTCTGCCACCCTCTCCTGTCCAGCATTTGCCCTTTCTTCAGCCTGTCCACTGCTTTCCTCCCCAAAGAAACAAACCCACACCTACAGTATAAACAACTTACAGAAAGAACCCCAAACCTTCTCTTAGTCTTAGGCCTTTTTCAAACACTGCCTGGAACGTCTCATTTTTTTTTTTGTGGTTCTCTGTCTAGAAATGCAGGCCTATGCCTGTCATCCTGTTTCCTCAATTCATATCCCCCTAAGATTGGCAGTCTGCCCTGTCCCCCACACCACTGAACTCTTCTCAATGGGATCCCGGTGAGAAACCAGAAAGCCAGCCAACTGGATCCGTCCCATCTTTACTGGTAGCCGCACAAACTTGGCACCATTGACCCCAAACACCCTGCAGCCTGCGTCTCTGTCCTGTTTGTTTCTGTGTTTTTTTTCTTCCTAGGTTCCCACTGTTTCCGTTGTTTCCTGCTTAGCCCTCTGAAGATTCCTCTTATCTACCCAGCACTCCCACACTGGTGGTTTTCAGTCTCTGCCCTTGACTCTCTCCTTACGTCTCAGTCTTTCTCTGACAATCTGACCTGCATTTCTTGGACCACCCTAGTCAGATCTCGCTTGGCTCTTTCACTGATTTTTATTCATCTGTGTACAGATATTCTTCCACTCTGCACATTCACGCGCCTAACTGGCTACTAGACATCTCTGCCTGGCTGTCTTCAGTCTGGGTACTGTTTGAAACACACTCTTTGTGAATGGGTCACTGCTCTTCATCTGAAGTCTCCTCCTTGAGATGAAGGATGGTATGTGTGAATCTCCAGACCCTAAGCAAGTCCAGGGACAGTATTTTAATGGAATCCATCCTTTACAGAGTCTGTTCTGCCCAAGGTCAAGTGTGGAGGCCCTGGAGCTGCCAACTTTGAGCATCCTTACTCTAGAACATCTTACTCTTTCTAACTATCTGTGCAAAGTCTTAGAGGCACCTGTCATATGTAACTCCAAGTGGGTACCTCACCTACTCCAGGTAGCCCGCCTGGCTACCTAACTTACATGAACACCTGACTTGTTGCAGCAGACAGACCCTCATTATATTTCCAGCTTTGCTATTGAAATTAACTGAAGAGCCTCACTTCCTAATTTTGATGGTGGGAAGTCAGATAAGCAGAAAGCCCTGATACAGCCTCGTGGTTTCAGGAGCTTGTCCACAGTCTGTACGTGAATGTGGGCAGCTGTGTCAGGTGTCATGAGGAGTCTTCCATGAGGTGTCCGTCTGTAACGCCCTGAGTCCTGTTCTTTGCTTACTATGATTATGTTTTTATTTTCTGCTTTAAAAATCTCTTTTAATATAGCTCTTTCTTTCCTGCAGTTCTGAAGAATCTCTCAAATGTCTGATTCATGGACTTGTCCCAAATTCTGCTCATGTTACTCTCAGGCTTCACGAAACTTTAGGCGGACTTCTTCCTGACTCTTGGCCCCTGACCGCTCCTTCCTTTGGGCTTCTTCTTTAGGAAACTCATCCTTGTTAAGAGGTTATTTTCACCTTCGATATACAGGGAACTCTTTCTGGAAGCCTCTTACCCATTTTACAGCCCAGCAATGTGTTTGCTCAAGAACCTGGAAGCCATGCCTTTGAAATGTGATCATCAAGGAAGACGGCATCCTTATCTCCTAGTCTCCATGAGATAGGAGAGCCCAGCCTTGGTGGGTGACAGTGAGCAAACACAGATGGCCTGATCGCAGAAAGAACCGTTTGCAGATGTAGGAATAACTCAAAGTGCTGGACACACCCCACCGATCAAACTCTGGCCTAACATCCACCAGGACTTTCCAGTCCCTCACTCCAGCAGATTAAACCCTTACCTCTCTTAGTTTCATCAGAGTTGAGGTCAGTCTGAGTTCTGGTCTCTCTCCCCTGTTGCAAAAGGCTTGCATAAAGTCTTCTTTGCCTGTTTAACCATGCTTAGTGCCATTTCTGTTCTGACAGTCTGCTCTGGTGGCCTTACATTCTTTTCCTCTCTCAGATGTGTCAGGTCAGTGCTGCAACCACAGAGTTTTAGAAAAGCGACTCACAGAAAATGAAGATGCCCACACATAATCAACTACTAAGTGGGCAGGCTGCACAGAGAGACCGATGACACCCACTGAGACTCGGAAAGTGGTACTGGAGGTTCTCCTTTTCTCTCAAGATGACTTCAGAGGGCTCAGCGTTCACTCGCTCTTGTTTCTATGACATAGGTTCAAGGTTTAGATCACTATAGTCCATACAGATTTCCTTTGTCTCTCGTGCCTATGGAAGAGTCCTTTGTCTTGGGAAAGATAGCCTGGACAAGGTTAAAAAAAAATCTCTAATTTATTTCCAAAAAAGCAAAGAAATGATCCTCCTGGGAACCCACATGCTCTGAGGTCGTTTCTGGTGTTGAACTCCATCAGTCCCAATGTCCTGGAGAAGATAGGGGACCCTGCTGGCTTCTGGACATCTCTGACCCCTTCTCTGTCTACCAGGGTCCTGTCATTTGTATTCTTCCCAAGAAGCTAATTCTGAGCTTTCCTTGGGTACCTCTTTCCAACTGATTCCCAAAGGATCTTGTCTCCATAATGCATTTTTCACACAGCAAGATTAGATCTGTGTTTCAGGATATGCTGTGAAGCAATTTCTGCCCTTAAATGCCCTGTATTTTCAGCAAATGTAATGTTCACACTTGGACACAGGGGCTCGCTGCACTAACCCTTCTGATCCCATTGCTGGTTTAGGTTAGGTCACACGTGGCAAACTTGCCATGACACAGCAGGATAGGCTAGCCAGTAGGAATTTTAAAAAGTGCTCTGAAACTTTAAAAGTGTTTTTCTGCATCTGGATTTTCACTTTGAATCATCTGGCTGTACTTTATCAGATTAGGTAATGTCGAAGAAGAAAACCATCCCCACCTCTAAAAGCATACCTCAAGGGCTTTGTTTGTGGTGAAACAAGCATTTGTTAAATCAAATACATTTGCGATTTTTGACCAGAAATTGCATTAAAGCTTGGTAATTAGAGGAATCTGCGTGAAACATCATGCATCGGGCAGTCTGATCTCCCTTGTGAATCCCAATAGCTGGAGGCCCATCAAGCAACTTGATTCATCAAATAAAGGGGATCCATCAGGGCTCTGAGTATATCAGTGATTTACTCTGTAAGTAGAGAACTATTAAAGATGACTTTTGGAATCATTTGAAATCTGAAAGCAAATGCCTACATCTGAGTGGGCAGCTTGTTTCCTTAGGAACATCTCCTCCCTCCCAAAATAATGCATACATTCACATTTCCCCATGACTCAGTGACATCTGGGCTCTCTCTTTTTCTTTTTAGCTGAAAGATTAAAGTTCCTTAGATTTTTAGAAGAAGAATGCATTTCTAAGATATTTCAGTTCTAGTTCATGTTTCATTTTGTTTTTCACCTGAGAGTCGTCTTTTAGGGTTTGGCCCAGCCATGCTTTTATGGCCCATTTTCTATGTTCTGTTTTTTTTTTTGTGTGTGTGTGTGTACGTCTCAATCGGGGGAGGTATTTTAATAGCAAGATTTTCAATCAAAATGACGTTTGAATTTAGTAGTAGCTGTGCATATTTTGTGAGTGTCCTTTCAAAGTAGGACAACACGGTTCTCTATTTTTGCAGTCATAGGTCTGAGCACATTGCTTTTTGCACAGGCAGACAATGCATGATGTTCAAAATGCGTCCCTGAGAAGTGAGAACGGTGACTGCATTTCCGGTTAGGGAGCATCGGCTGCCTTGAACTTTATGGGATCCTTCACTCAAAGCAGGTGTCCAGGGCACAAGACCCATCCTATCTGCGACACAAACAGAATGATTCTTCATCCTGCCCTGAACAACATCTGCATCTGTGGTGTGTGTGTGTGTGTGTTCTGGTCGTGTCTGACTCTTTGCAACCCCATGCACTCTAGCCCGCCAGGCTCTTCTGTCCATGGCATTTCCCAGGGGAGAATATAAGAGGGGGTGGCCATTTCCTCTTCCAGGGGATCTCCTCAACTCAGAGGCTGAACCCTCATCTCCTGCACTGACAGGCTGGTTTTTTTTACCACTGAGCCCCCTGGCAAGCCCCTGCATCTGTCGAGACAAGCTTAAGCTCAACACACAGCAGCAATGGCAACTACAATGGCTCGGAAGGGATTCTTGTCCTTATGCGTCTGTCTTCAGCAGCTGTGAATTGGGAAGAATGTTTGTGTAGGTTCTGAGATTATGATTTATAGACAGGGTCTGTAACCAGAAAAAAACCACACTTGACTGTATTTTCAGCTACTGTGTTGTAATCTGATGGCAAAGCATGAGTATTAGGGATGAATTTGTTTTATAATTGCACTGGGGTAATGAGATAAATGAACAAAACTATCAAAGTGAGCCACTACTTTTAAATTTAAAAAGCATTACAAAACTCCTTAAAGTACATAATAAAAATAATTGTTCATATTCATTACCAAGTAGAATGCAGCAAAAGAGAAGGGCTTTCCAGAAATCCCCAAGGTCACTGCATTGAAGTGCAAACCTTCTTTTCTTGTTTTCTGACCCTTGAAATGTGAAAATTCATTTTTATTAACATTATCAGCATTATTTATTGGCTCTGTACCTTCTGAATCATCCAGTTTCCAAATTGACCACTGTTGCAGCCTAACTAAGCCCAGAGGTCATTGTCGCAATTACCAGGGTGCTCTCCTCCTTTATTCAGACATGACATTCAGTACTACAGTCGTCTTTGCTAAATCACTATGCTTATCTTTGCTCCAAATACATTACTTTTTATCACTAAACCAAAGGAGCCTTGGCTTTTCCCACTCATTTCTATCTACCAATCGAGACAGCATTCTAAAGCTGAGCCTCTGGATGAATTATGACGTGTGGGTGAGTGCTTCCCACTTGTATTGATACTGACACTCAGAGCTACGAATGTTTCCCCCACAGCCTCTGACCACAGCTGATGCCCCAACCAAAGTCCAAGAAGAAGTTTGGGTAACGTCCAATACCTTGTTTCCCGCCAATGTACCAGAACATCAGTAATGGGTTATAGAAACTCTGCTGTGGTTCAGTCGCTCAGGCATGTCCAACTTTTTGCGTCCCCTTGGACTGGCAGCATGCCAGGCTTCCCTGTCCATCACCATCTCTCTGAGTTTGCTCAGACTTATGTCTATTGAGTCGGTGGTGCCATCCAAGCATCTCATCCTCGGCTGTCCCCTTCTCCTCCTGCCTTCAGTCTTTTCCAGCATCAGGGTCTTTTCCAATGAGTCGGCTCTTCACATCAGGTTGCCAGTGTATTAGAGTTTCAGCTTCAGCATTGGCCCGAAACTTTGAACTTGGAAAAAAAAACTTGAAAAAAGTGGAGGAAGAGACTTAAGCCCCTTAGTGTTTCCCAAAGTTTTTGGACTGAAAATATATGCAAAACTATTTCTTCTTTTAAATGTCAGACTTGTTCACATCAAGGAAACCTGTATTATATTGACAACATTTTGGAAAATGGTGCAATCTTGCACCAAATTTTAAAAATTTAATGAAACAATTAGTGGAGCTTAAATAGTCTAACTGTGTCTGTTTGCCAGAATTTTTGTGATTAAAAGATCACACAGTGAAGGGCCACTTTGTCAACTTAACAACGAGCTTCAAAGCCCAGAAAGGACTAATGGTTCCTAAACACAGAATCGAAGTTCAGCTCTACACCCTCATTAAAGCAGGGATTCAAAGAACTTTGAGAAATGCATTGCGACCATTCGTTTCAGCCATTGATTTGTTTAGACATCTTTCGTGATTACTTAATGATTTTGGTTTGGGTGAGAACAACTAGCTGGCTTGGAGGAGAGCTTTGTTTCTGAAAACTGTTTAGATTACGTCCCACAAGTAGAAAATCATTCCCAAGAATTGTGAGATCGACGAGAATTCTGAATCATTTCATCTTATCAGTCAAAAATCTTTTAGACGTTCTTGAACTCTTCTGACTTACACATTAAAAAAAAATTTCATTAAACACGAGACAATTTAGCGTGCGTGCTCAGTTGCTATGCTGTGTCTTACCCTTTGCGACCCCATGGACTGTAGCCTGCCAGTCTCCTCCATCCATGGAATTCTCCAGGCATGGATACTGGAGTGGGTTGCTATTCCCTTCTCCAAGGGATCTTTCCTATGCAGGGTTCTAACCCACGTCTCCTGAATTGGCAGATGGGTTCTTTACCTCTGAGCCACCCAGCAAGCCCAATTTAGACAGATTTTTAATAGTAAAATTCAGTCTTAAATTTTCCTGCTCAGAGACTCCATTTCTTTCGCATATGCTATTTGTAAAGCACGTCAACACGGACTCCCCTCGTAGCTCAGTTATGAAGGCACTGCACTCCTAATGCAGGGGCGTGGGTTCAGTCCCTGGGCTGGGAATGAGGACTCCGCACATCATGCCGTGAGGCAAAAAAATACACACACACACAAAGCATCAGCTGGAGGCCAGTGGTGATCTCGTGTCTGTCAAGAATGTCACCCTTTATTTGTGGGAGGTCTTGTGGTCACATTTCTTAGTACCTGAATGGATGATAACCAAGTAATTATAGTTATAAAAAATGTGCTTTTCTGTTTTATAGACTCAGCAAAAATGAAGCCTAGAAGAGGAATTATTCTACGTGGTTGTGCCCGTCTTCTCAGGCTGCCATAATGAAATACTGTAGACTGGATGGCTCAGACAACAGGAAGTTCCTTCTCACAGTTCTGTGGCCTGGATTTCAGGAAGAGGCTGCCGGCGTGGCTGGGTTCTGGGGATGGCTCCGTTCCCGGCTTGCAGACGGCCGCCTCCTCCCTGAGTCCTCTCACGACCTTTGCTCAGTGCGTGAGCCTGGAGACAGAGGTCATGGGACTCGGTCCTCATGACCACAGCTGATCCCCATCACCTCCCAAAGGTCCTATCTCTAAACACCATCACACGGGGAAGTGCTGTGCTGGTCTCAGCCCATCCATTATGATGTGCTTGGCTTGGATGCCCAGGCCTGCACTGCTGTGGGAGCCCTAGAGGCATTTCCCCAGTGGGAGCCAAGTTCGCAACTGGACCAGCCCTCGTGATTCTTATAATAATGACAGGATACATTTCAGCAAAAACCATCAGGGAACTTTGAGAGGCAAGATGTATTACTCATATGTCCTGGAGGGTAGAGGGCACACCCAAGCCACACAGCGAGGTCTTGGGGAAGGGGAAAGGGAGATGATGCAGACCTTGGACACTGCCTTTTTGAGGTCAAGGGTGGGGGGCCTGGAGCTTTGTGGGTGCACTCTTCATAGGCAAATTTAAAACCTGAGAGCAGGAATGAGGGCATGGGAAAGGAAGGGGTCACTCAGATGGTCAGTTATCATGTGACCCCAGGCTTTATGAAGAGGGAGCTTCATGGGTGTGTGCATGAGTGTGTGTGCACGTGGGTGCGTACTCAGTGATGTCTGACTCTGTGATCCCAGAGACTGCTCTGCCCACGGAATTTTCCAGGCAAGAGTACTGCAGTGGGTTGCTGTTTCCTACTCCAGGGGATCTTCCTGCCCCCGGGACTGAACCCGTGTCTCTTGTGTATGGCCTGATTTCTTATCTGGCTGTTTTGCTTTGCTCCTGTTGGTCAGTTGCTAAGTTGTGTTTAACTCTCTGTGACCCCATGGATCATAGCATGCCAGGGTTCCTGTCAGCACTCAGCCTTTTTTATGGCCCATCTCTAACTACTGGGAAAACCATAGCTTTGACTAAACAGACCTTTGTCGACAAAGTGATGTCTCTGCTTTTTAATACACTCTCTAGGTTTGTCAGCTTTTCTTCTGAGGGACAAGCATCTTTTAATTTCATGGCTGCAGTCACCGTCTGCAGTAGTTTTGAGCCCAAGAAAATAAAGTCAGGCACTGCTTCTACTTTTTTCTCGTAATATGACTGGTAATACGTCTAGTCGAGATAAACAACTTTGAAAAGGATTCCTCAGCAATCAAAAAGCTTAAGCTCCTTACACTACAACTGGATACACACTTTTGGTCTGTAGTCAGAAGCTATGTAACAGATTTTACCTCCCCACTAGGAAGCTAACATCATGTCACCCTGAATCTCACTTTTCCACGCTCAGCTTCCGAGGCTGGTGCAATGATTGTTCATGTGCTGTGGGTTCTAAACCTGGAGAGATTCCAGCCATTGTAAACACACCAGTGTCCTCTTGTTCCTTCTTCCAAGGTGGCTTTCAGCAACGAGGAAATTCTAAGCCTGCGGTCACAAAGAAGAATATCTCTGTCACCTTGATTGCAGCAGGGGTGCACAGCAAGTGCACGAAAAAGTTCGCTTGACCTCTCTGAACTTTGGATATTCCAGTTCTAAAGTGGGAGCAAGGATAAAATTCTCATGAAATTGCAATGTAAAAGGAGATACGATATTCATTATTGCTAAAAGAGAAAAATATCCTCTGGATTTATGACTCATATTCTGTCAAATATAAGATGGTTGAATGCCATCACCAACTCAATGGACATGAACTTGAGCGAACTCTGGGAGATGGTAGAGGACAGGAAGGCCTGGCGTGCTGCAGTCTATGTGGTTGCAAAGAGTTGGACACGACTGCGAGACTGAACAGCAGCAAATTCTATCAAATTCTGTTAGATTATCTATTGCCTTTTGAACTATTCTTGTCCCATCACTTTCCTTCTCTCTGTGAAGGAAGTTTGCCATCTACAAATGCTAACATTTTTAAAGGACATTAATTGCATCTGTAGAACAATTATTATTTCCTACTGGACAAACAACTGGCTATCTTTCTAAAATGCTCAATAGGAAAAGTTCCACTAATAAAACCCAAAAACTAAATTTTCTGTTCATCAAATGGATTTTTTTTTTTCAGATTTGACTAAGGAATTTCAATCTCATGTGATGATCACATACTGGGATTTGTAATCTTCAATCCTCTCCGCACACGTGCATGCTCAGTCGCTTCAGTCATGTTCGACCGACTCTGTGACCCCATGGACCATGCATGGCCTGCCACGCTCCTCTGTCCCTGGGATTCTCTAGAAAAGGACATAGGAGTGCGTTGCCATTTTCCTTCTCCAAATACTCAAAGACATACTCATTTCTAAATTGTGTTGTCAGTTAGCCATCTGTTTTAGAAAAAAACTGCCAAGCGCTTAAAATTAAGCTTCACCAATATTTCATTTCCAAAAAATTTGTGAAGATCATTTTTATTGATAGAAATTGCCCTTTTTTGCTAGATGAATGAAATACTAAACTCAGTGAGAGTCTGTTGAAATGCTATTAAAGTGGTAAAATCAGCAAAATAATTCTTCAAGGCTTGAAACTGAGCCTTTAGATGAGGGGAATGAGGCCTTATGCGCCAAGGAGCAGGGTGTGCACAGCACCAGCACGGGGCACTTGCTCTCACTGAGCATCTCATCACAGCAGGGATTCAGGCTTTGGCTACAAATGAGACTTGCCCACCTCAGATTTAAGCAGTGTCTGATCCTGGAGCGAAGTCTCAGGGTGAAAAAACAAAAAAACACGCTAATGCCAATGCCCCCCAGAATTGCTTTTCTATAGTCACATTTCCAGAAAAAATTACCAGCTACTGGAGACCTCACCCTTTGTTATGGATCAAATCATGTCCTCTCTTAAAGCCTTACCCACCGGTGTGACTGTATTTAGAGATGGGACCTTTAACAAGGTCGTTATAGTTATTTGAGGTTGCAAGGAGCTCAACCTGATATAACTGGTGTTCATAAGGGGAAGGAACACCAGGGGGTGCCTGCGAAGGGAAAAGGCCATGAGAGGACCCAGCGTCAGCTTGTCAAGGACAGAAGCCTTGGAGAAACCAAGCCTGCAGACGCCTTGATCCTGAACTTCCAGCCTCCAGAACGGCGAGGACATAACATCTGTGTTTGAGGCGCTCAGACTGTGGGGCTTTGTTATGCGGCCTGAGCAGCTTGCTGCACCCCTCCTCCACTGGGCATTTTCAGCGGCACCTGGACAGTGGTGGTCGGGCTAGTCGCTAAGTTGTGTCCAACTCTTGCGAATCCCATGTACTGTAGGCAAGCCTCCTCTGTCCATGGGGTTTCCCAGGCTAGGATACTGGAGCGGATTGCCCGTTCCTCTCCAGGGGGGTGGTATCTTGATCCAACTTGGGTTTGGAGCTGTGTCTTGCAGAAGATGCCCTAGAACCTTTGACCCTCAGTGTGATGAAGGACCTCGTTTCTGGCTTCTTCACCCACACACTGTACTGCACTCCTAGTGATCCATCAGATGTTTACTCCAAGACCATGAAGGGCACCCATCTACCAGCACCCAGCCCAAATTTATACAAAGAAAATACAGCAGAGTGTCTGCCTGCATGGAGCTTGCAGCCAAATCTAACAACAGGCAGGGGTGACCTGACGTTGGATGAGCGGACCTAGGCAATGTCTTCAGCATCTCTGAGCGTCTCTTCAGGCCTCTCTTTCTAGGCTGGGCCGTTGGAGCAGCATCCCCTTGCCTGGCTCAGGGGCTGAGCTCTGAGGTGGTTGTTGTTCAGTCACTCAGTCGTGTCCGACTCTTTGTGACCCCACGGACCGTGGCACACCAGGCTTCCCTGTCCTTCACCATCTCCCAGAGTCAGCTCAAACTCTGTGCATCGAGTCAGTGATGCCATCCAACCATCTCATCCTCTGTTGTCCGCTTCTCCTCCTGCCCCCAATCTTTCCAGCATAAGAGTCCCTTCCAATGAGTTAGCACTTCACGTTGTGTGGCCAAAGTATCGGAGCTTCAGCTTCAGCATCAGTCCTTCCAATGAATACTCAGGGTTATTTCAATTCAATTCCTTTAGGATTGACTGGTTGGATCTCCTTGATGTCCAAGAGACTCTCAAGAGTCTTCTCCACAGTCCAAAAGCATCATTTCTTCTGTGCTCAGCTTCCTTATGGTCCAACTTGCATCAACTCTAAGTTTAGATATCCCCAGTCCCTGTGACCCTTGCTGTGCACCTGCTGCGACAGGTCTGGGTGAGCCTGCCCACGGGCTTCCACCTGGAAGAAATGGTGACGGTGGTCCCTGGCAAGCACGGCAGACCCGTCTACGACGTGCTGCTTCTGGGGCGTCACCTCTTAGCCGCTGCACGCAGGTCACTCACATGCATCCTTTTGGGCTGCCTGGCGAGTCCTCCACGTTTTGGTTCTTGCTGAGGTGACTGATTCCTCCAACCACCTGCCATGCGGGGGCACTGGCCTCACACATGGTGCCTTTCTCCTGCTGATGCTTAGGATTTCCTAACTGAGCTGAATCAGGACACTTCATATCTATTATCTGGTAACTGACACATTCAGCTACTTATTTCAAACATACACCATGCTATCCCTTGGCTCACCTTGGATCCTGGGACCTCGACAAGGCTGTGGTGTTGAGTCACAAGAAGACTGTCACCCTCTAAAAGATAGATCATGCCTCAAGGCTTGTGACCTCCAGACTCTCGCCACCCCTGCTCCTGTAGGCTCTTCCCTCCCCTCATTGTTCAGATACACAAATGGCTTCACTTAATGTCTTCTTTACTATGCTAAGCTTTTCTGAACTGTGTAATCCCAGGATACTGGTTTTTAATCAAGTCTCTGCCTCCCTATTTCTAAGAAGACGAAAATAAAAATCCAGCATTATCTTGGTTATCAAATAAGAGACTATGAAAAAAAGCTTCAAAATCCACAGCATCCACACATGCTCTCCAGGCCTCTTTGCCTGTGCATCTCAGGGGTTATTTTTGTCCAGAATTCCTGCTGTAAGAAGAGACACAGAATCGGACCTGTCCACCTTGCTTCTGTTACCTGGCCCAGGAGCAGATCTGTGGACCCCCCTCGGTCTGTCGTAAAGCCTCAGCCTTTCTCTGTTCCTTTGTCCCTGCCTGTTTTTTTCATCTAGGTTTGATTCCCAAACGGGCAGCAGCAAGACAGTGCTCCCTGGGAAGGTTTGAATTTTGGGGAGAGTGACGTCCGCCCGCTCACTCCATCACGAGCTGGCTGAAGGCTGGAGCACTCTCTGGGGCAGCCACATTTGTAAGACCTAAATCCCAAGGAGGAAAAACACAGGGCAGCTTTCAAGTCCGCCCCCGCCTCAAAAGTGCAATCCCATCTTTGCCCTTCTAAGCAGCCCTGGGGTTCTGGAGCCAGAGTCTCCTTTGACATAAGTTGTTTGAGTTGGATAAACCCCACTTGCAAAGCACAGCTAGTGAATATAAAAATGATGAGTAAAAAAAATAATAATAATAAATAAAGTCACAGCCCCCACCCTGCCTGACAGGGGAACCAAGTGCCAACCACATAGACTTACTCTTTCCTAAGAACCAAGAATTTGTAATCGAGTTATAGACTCTGTGATAGTATCATTATTTTCTGTTCACACAGCTTAAGGGTGACATCACCATCATTTCTGGACTTACACTCTTGCTGTGTGATTTCATATGTTGCAGTTCTGAGCCAAGGGAGGTGGGATTCCAAGCAGCCTTCCAGATCTCGATAACAGGGTCACTCCCTAGGTCAGGGGGGGCTCTCTAGGCCTGAGGATTCTGTGTCAAGGGAGCATCCATCTTGGTCAGTAAGGGAATCCATTCCTCCTAGGGGATTTTTCCCTCCAATCCTTGATTTGGGCCACCTGCCTGGGGCTTCCCAGACCATCCACTAAGGAGAAGCTAGAGAGGGTATAAAATCCACATAGTCGTTGTGCTAATAAGGAATTCACGGACAATGTATTCCAGGAGAAGCAACCAGCAGAGGACTTCAACTTATGAAGAGAAAGGCTGCTCAGCAATTCATCATAAGTTGAATACATAGCATCTATAAGCGACTAGACTGAGTCTTTGACTCACTCCCTGCAAATGGAACTGTCTCACAAAGTGGCACCTCTGTATGCCAAACGCATTATTCTTCACGACTGGACACTCATTTTCTCAACGGCAGACCTTGGTGTCCATGGTGCTGACCACCCAGGCTCGTTCCCGACCATCGCATGCAACTGAGGCTTGTGATGCTCAAACGCAACTTGCCATTTCTGTGTCAAGTGGATGAAAACTATTCACGCGTGTGTTCTGGAGCCACGTCGTGTTATTTATTCCTTTCTGGTAAGTAGATGAGCCTGCAGATTGAGACTCGGGAAAGTGATCGGAAAAGCACTGTTCTGGCTCTTGGCCTTTCAGAAGTCAGAGTATAAACAGTAAAATAGAGAGGATCAAATTGTTCCTCGAGAAAAAAATATTGGATCTTAAATCAGATTATACAGAGCCAAGAGAAATAAATCATGTTGCTAGCGAGAACTAAAGGAATCCTGGGATGGAAGTATTGGTCAGGAGGTTGGAAGACTCAAGTTGCAGCTGAGGGTGGGGTCCCTGAGATTTCTGCCACCTGGAGCTGAGCACCAGCCAGGGTCTTGTGGTCAAAGGACGCCTGTGTGACTCATGTCCCAGGGGAGCAGGCGACCCTCTTTCCTCAACAAGTGCCCACACCCTTGGGAGTAGAAAGAGGGTTACCTTCTTAGGTCGTGTACGGAAAATTATCCTTGATGAGGGAGAGAACTGTGTCCTAGAAGGAAAGAGCCCCTCCTCGCTCCTGAGCCTTGGATACTGCCTGGGTTGGGACACTGAGACCAGGAAATTCTTCCCCTGGCAGTGGGTGCCAGGGTGGGGTCCTGAGACTTTCCCATTTTAGAAGAGGGTGGAGCCCCATCTCTGTTGTTGTTCTTGTTG
>SJYF01000373.1:2955101-2969237 GCA_006410515.1 Procapra przewalskii | reverse complement strand
AGAAGACTCTTGAGAGTCCCTTGGACTGCAAGGAGATCCAACCAGTCCATTCTGAAGGAGATCAGCCCTGGGATTTCTTTGGAAAGAATGATGCTGAAGCTGAAACTCCAGTATTTTGGCCACCTCATGCGAAGAGTTGACTCACTGGAGAAGACTCTGATGCTGGGAGGGATTGGGGGCAGGAGGAGAAGGGGACGACCGAGGATGAGATGGCTGGATGGCATCACGGACTTGATGGACATGAGTTGGAGTGAACTCCGGGAGTTGGTGAAGGACAGGGAGGCCTGGCGTGCTGTGAATCATGGGGTCGCAAAGAGTGGGATGCGACTGAGCACCTGAAGTGAAGTGCTCGGATATAAACGCTTTCCCCTAGGCCTCTACGATTGCGCCTGTGGGATTGCGCCTGTGGGATTGCGCCTGTGGGATTGCGCCTGTGGGACTGTCGCAGCCAGCAGTGCTGTCTGGTCTCTAAATGTGATGCTGCTGCTGCTGCTGCTGCTGAGTCGCTTCAGTCGTGTCCGACTCTGTGCGACCCCATAGATGGCAGCCTGCCAGCCCCCGCTGTCCCTGGGATTCTCCAGGCAAGAACACTGGAGTGGGTTGCCATTTCCTTCTCCAATGAATGAAAGTGAGAAGTGAAAGTGAAGTCAGTGAGTAGTATCCAACTCTCAGCGACCCCATGGACTGCAGCCTTCTAGGCTCCTCTGTCCACGGGATTTTCCAGGCAAGAGTACTAGAGTGGGGTGCCATTGCGGGGGCTCCCCAAACTGGGATCCAGCTGATGCTGCCACTCCCGAGGTGATTGCTGAGGAGCTGGGAGTTTTCTCAGTTCCTGAGACTCTGCCTCCTGGGCAGATCCCTAAACATTCCCACCAAAATAAAATAACTCTCTCCTCTCAGGTTGTGACTGCGTTTCTTTGTCCACATACACACTGTTCTGAAAACAACGGCCTCACTAGTGGAGTACTAGTACATAAAAGGGTGGGCAGCTGTGGTTTCAACAACACAAGAGCAAGACACCTAGCTAGACGATTCTTTTTGGACTTTCAGGAGGTGTGGTGGTGTGACAAAACACCATGGCCTCACACCCTGGCTTTATACCATGGAGCAATGAAGACACAGGGCTTCCCAGGTGGCTCTGAAAATGAAAGTGTCAGTCGCTCAGTCGTTTCCAGCTCTCTGCGACCCCATGGACTGCAAACCCCCAGGCTCCTCCGTCCATGGGATTTTCTAGGCAAGAATACGAGAGTGGGTTGCTGTTCCCTTCTCCAGGGGGTCTTCTTGATTCAGGAATAGAACCCAGGTCCCCTGCATTGCAAGCAGATTCTTTACCATCTCAGCCACCAGGGAAGGCCCGGTGTGGTGCTAGTGGTAAAGAATGTGCCTGCCAGGCCAGGAGAGACAAGACACGTGGGTTTGATCCCTGGGTTGGGAAGATCCCCTGGAGGAGGGCATGGCTGCCCACTCCAGTATTCTTGCCTGGAGAATCCCATAGACAGAGGAGCCTGGCGGCTACAATCCACGGGGTCCCGAGGAGTGGGGAGTGACTGAAGTGACTTAGCATAGCACAGCACATGCTATGCTTAATGAAAAGAACAGCAAAGTCTCTGCTTCTTCCAGGCGGTTCTAACATATGCGCCCTTTAGCTGGTGGCTAAGGATTAGATTCAGGATGTCGACAGTTTAGAAAGGCTGTGTTCAGAGTGGTATTCCAGGGCATGCGTGTGATGTAATTGTGGAGACACACCTGATGTGTTTCTTTTTTGTTGTTGTTGTTTTTAAATTCAAGCTTGTTCAAGCTCTCTTGCACTTACCCTAGAGAGAAGGTGCTGGGACAAAATGGCCATGTAGGGTTTCGCCTGAGGGTAAAATCGGCGGAAGTGAAGTTGCTCAGTCGTGTGTGACTCTTTGCAACCCCAGGGACTGTAGCCTACCAGGCTCCTCGGTCAATGGAATTTTCCAGGCAAGAGTACTGGAGTGGGATGCCATTTCCTTCTCCAGGGGAACTTCCTGACCCAAGGATCAAACCCAGGTCTCCCACATGGTGGGTATATGCTTCACCCGCTGAGCCACAAAGGAAGCCCCCAAATCAATGGAAACAGTCATAAAAACTAATGGCTGATTACAATACAGAGTGATAAGTAAAAGCAAGGGGAAGAGAAGACAGTTGTCAGAGCAGATGGTTCAAGGACTCTGGTATTCAAGCTGAGACTTGAAGGTACAGGAAAAAGAACAAGAAAGCCTGTCATCAGGAAGGAAGTACATGCACGCGTGTGTGCTGCAACTCTGAAATGCCCTGAAATATTAAAAATGATTAAAATATAAAAGCCACACTGTTGCCATTTTTGGTCTTGGCTTCAGGAAATTAGCTTTCCCTAACATTGGAAGTAAAAGATAATAGAGGAAAAAGGAAGGAAGGTGCATTTGGTATATACAAAATAAAATTACTTCATGTGTACTATCACAGTGAATTCTCCTGACACATCTACCGCAATAAAACTAGTCTTTCCACAACTGTGCTTACAGTCAGAACTCGAGCCACCTTCCCGCGACCCCCACCTGGTGAGCTGCATGTCTAGATCAGAACACACACCTGCATGATGCCAAAGTTGGAGGATTTCCACTCTTTCATGCGGCTTTATCCTTTTAAAACTAGATCTAGACCTTGTTTATAAATAGTATGCATGTTAGGATAATCGTAGTGATAAAGTTTGCTATTGTTCAGTTGCTAAGTTGTGTCTGACTCTTTACAACCCCATGGACTGCAGTACACCAGGCTTCCCTGTCCTTTGGGAAGGGAAGCATCTCATGGAGTTTGCTCACATTCACTTTCATTGAGTCAGTGATGCCATCCAACCATCTCATCCTCTGTCAACCCTCTTCTTCTCCTGCCTTTAATCTTTCCCAGTATCAGGGTCTTTTCCAATGAGTCGGCTCTTCACAGCAGGTGGCGAAAGGGTTGGAGCTTCAGCTTCAGCATCAGTCCTTCCAGTGAATATTCAGGACTGATTTCCTTGCAGATTGACAGGTTTGATCTCTTTGCAGTCTGAGGGACTCTCAAGAGCCTTCTCCAGCATTGCGGTTTGAAAGCATCAGTTCTGCGGTGCTCCCTTAGGGAAGTGCTACACTCTCTGTGACGTCTACGTGGTCGAGCTCCTTTCTCCCTCCTTCGCTTGTGTGCAGGGTGCTGGGCAGAGTCCTTCCTGTGCAGAGTCAGGAGCCTGCGTTCCTGCCCCTGGAGGGTCGGCCGTCTTCAGATGTCAAGGGCTTCCAAGGTCATCAGAGAAAGGGAATGTGTGCAAGCGGCCTATGAGATACATTTACACACCTACCCTGCCTGTGGAGAGAGTGCTCAACACCCCTTCTCTAGGACTCAGACACAGTGTGTGGACCACACCTGGCCAAGTGGGGCTGGGCACACGTTCTCCCTGCACGAGGGTTTGATGCACCAGCTTGTCATGCATGCTTTTTACACACAGGTCACACAAATAGAGACTTTTTTTTTTCTCTTTTTACAACAGCACCATAAAAATCAAATAAAACAAGGAAAAACTCTTACTTATATTCATAAAAATTCAAAGACCTGTTGTCTGAATCCCATAATCAAAGAAAGATGTCTAAAGCTGGTTAATTGCTTTAAGCTTGGTCTCTTTGATGACTGCCAGTCACGTGCCTGAAATGTGAGTGAGAGAGGCAGCTATCAGGGGAAAGAAGGGGTCCACACATTGGTTATTTGCACAGAGTATTAAAGCCACACCTTTTATATTACATTTTTACTGTGGAAAAATGAAAAGGTGTGAGGAGTGAGTTTCCAGTGCTCCTGAGAGGATCTGTTTGCACGAAAGCCTCGTGCTGAGGCTGCCAGTCCCAGTGGCATGTCCTGTTCCAGCTGGACGCTGTGACAGGGCCCCCGGGTGCTGGCTCCGCTGGTGTGGGCGACACTGTCTTAAGGGCAAGGCTAGAGGCATGCACTCTGGACTCACACGGATGCTGCACAGCCCAAAAGCGGCCTCTGGAAGCTTAGGGGTTGCCCTGCAATGAAAGGTATTAAAAGAAATCCCCCAGAGGTGAGGGAAGGAAGGGAAAGGTCCATTGGGCTGCAGTGGGCTCGGAGCAGGAGGAGGTCATAGCTTCTCCAGGGACAGGCCCTCCATGGAGATCCTCTTCTCTTCTTCCTAGGCCCACAGAGCCCTGCAGGCATTCCTGGGGTGCTCGGTGATCTTCAGAGGCCACAGAGCTTCCTGGAGCACGTCCCCAGCCCCGGGATGAATAACACATTTGCTTCCTCAGCACCCGGGTCCCTCCTGATCACTGACCCTTAAGTTCCTTCCTGCGTGGATCTGAGCCCACGTGGGGAGAGGGTGCCGTCGCCGGCGCCTCTTTCTTTGTCTGTTGCTGCCTCCTGTTGCTGACCCTTTCCTGCAGCGAGGAAGTGCACACAGGGCACCCCGATGCTCTCTCAGATGTGGGGTTCTGGGTTGCAGAGTGCCGTGATGCTAGGACACTGAAGCTGAGAGCCGTGTGTCAGAGTCCTGTCACCGTCTGTCCGTCGATTCTGAAGGGCAGACACAGACCGCTGTGAGTGCCAAGCCACGCACACGGTGTGCACACCTTGACTCGGCCCCACCCTGATTGTCACCCTGAGCTGACCTAACTTCTGTCTTTATTTTTAAATATGTCGTGCTCACCACTGCTCTGCCAGGCAGAGTTCCAAGAGTTTCCCATTACATGCCTTGCTTAATTCTCAGAACAAGCCCACGTGACAGATACTATGACTTCCATTTTATGCATCCGAGTGTGGGAGCATCTCCACGTGCAAGATTTTAGCCAAGGACCAAAGTGCTCACTTGCAAAGAGGAAGGCATGAAACCCAAGGGATTCCTTTACACCTCCTTGCAAAATCATTTAATTTCAGTCTCTTCTAAACTGAAGTCTTTGTTTAAACCAAAGCAAAAAAAAAAATCATATATGTATCCTTTATAGAAAGCATCAAAGTAATTGATGAACTTGGCAAAATTCAACATTTTTATAGGAATTTGCATAATATTCATATAAATTTCCCTAAAATATAAATTTCTGTAAAAATACTCAATTTTGCCATTGTTGTTCAGCAGTTAATTGCTCAGTTGCCTAGTTGTCATGGGGAGTTGGACAAAATTTGGTGAGTGAACAATAGCAATGGCAAAATGAAACATTTTTACAGAAATATACATTTTAGGAAAAGTCATATAAATATTATTTCTGTTGAGATTATGAAAAGCCCTTTCAATTCATTTATAAGTCAGCATTCTGAACTAAATTTTGCAAACCTGGGTAACCCAAGCAATTCTAACTAGATATAACTTAATATCATTTTAATAGTTATTTGTTCTTTATGCACAATGTGGAAATAATATAGATTTACTGAGGGGCATCGCTCACAGATGGCAAGGGTACAGGCTATGGTTTCAGCTTGTGCCCACCACTCAGGAGGGCGGTCTCGCCATGCATACCGCATGCTGGGGGCCTCCATCAGCCCGGCCTGTCTCTTCTTGGGCTTCGTACACAGTGAGTTGTAGTGTGGTCTGCACTCTTTCTTGTCTGGTTTCCTGCATTTAAATTTTGCGTGTGAATCCATTTGGGTTGCAGCATGAATCGCTACCGTGAGAATTTTCATTTTTCCTGGTGTTTCACTCTGTGAGTATGCACGATGTCCATTTTACTCTTGGTTGGCACTTGCCTCCTCTGTAGCATGGCGCTGTTGAGAATGCTGCTGCTGTGACATTTTTGCACACACACTTCTGTTGTGTGCACAGACATCTCTGGTGAGCCTCCTGTGGCAGTGTTGCTGTGTCAAACAGGGTGTGCTCAGTGTTAGCCAGTGGCTGGCTGCTGAGTGACGACTGGGAGTTACGCCGGTCTGTACCTGGTCAGCTGTGAGAAGGCCAGTTGCTCCACATCCACACTGTCAGTGGCGCTGTCAAAAGTGCATGCATGTCCATACGTGTGTGTACACGTATGCATATCAAGTGTGTGCACATATGTATGTGTGCACATATACACACACGTGTGTGCAGTTTTAATATAATAGCACATATGCTGTGTGGGTCTAATATAATAGTACATATAGTAAATATTCTGGTATCATATAAAACACACACAGCATAAACATGCATGTCATGTGTATTAGTTCCATGTGTTTGTCTGTTGTATAGTCACTGGGTCATGTCCATCTCTTTGTGACCCCATGGACTACGGAACACCAGGCTTTCCTGTCCTTCACTATCTCCAGGAGTTTTTGCAAACCCATGCCCACTGAGTCAGGAATGCCATCCAGTTGTCTCATCCTCTGCTGTCCCCTTCTCCTCACACCTTCAATCTTTTCCAGCATCAGGGTCTTTTCCAATGAGTAAGTTCTTTGCAACAGGTGGTCAAAGTATTGGAGCTTCGGCTTCAGCATCAGTCCTTCCAATGAGTATTCAGGGTTGATTTCCTTTGGGGCTGACTGGTTTGATCTCCTATTTGTCCAAGGGACTCTCAAGAGTCTTCTCCAGCACCACAGTTCAAAAGCATTAATTCTTCAGCATTCAGCCTTGTGAAGTGCTTAACTCACTGGAAAAGACTCTGATGCTGGGAAAGACTGAGGGCAGGAGGAGAAGGGGACAACAGACGATGAGATGGTTGAATGGCATCACTGACTCAACAGACAAGAGTCTGAGCAAACTCTGAGAGACAGTGAAGGACAGGGGAGCCTGGCGTGCGGTAGTGACTGAGCGACTGATCCTCAGCAGCAATCTAAGCACACAGACCTGCCTTCTGCTTTGAAGTCATCCCTCCCCACGCTGGAAGTGTCTGTAAGAGGTCTCCTCTGCTTTCCCTGGACCCCTGTGAATGCCCCTCTGATCAGGCTCGCAGCTGTATATAGGAATGGCTTGGTCTTGGAGACGGGCACTGCTTGTTCCTGGCATTGAAGCCGAGTGAGATCAGAGCACATTTCCATGGCTAGTGCCGAGATCAAGCGCCTCAGTCCAGGAACAGTTAGGGCCTGGTCAGAGAAAGGACCCGCCCCATGTCCCTGATTTCCTTTTACTGCAGGGCTGGCCCCTGATTGCAGTTGATGCTTCCCAGATGTTCCTGCTCGCACAAGTGCCTCCCCCGGCTTGGCACCATGCCCCGTCCCCATTCAGAGGGAAGACTGGCTCTCAGGGCAGAGCAGCTCTCCATAGGGCAAGCAGGAGCTTGTATCCTACAGGAACCTGGCCACGTGTGGGCATCAATCAGCAATTTCACCCTTAGACGTGTACAGGAAATGCCGCTATAGAGTTCCATGGTTCCTGTGCCCCGAAGGGAGATAGACAATCAATGAGGAAAATGCTGTGAATTGCTGGGCACCCAGTGGGCAAGGAGAGATAGGAGCATCTGGGACTGAGAGGACTGGCAAGGCCCCAAATGGTGCTCGGTTAGCAGTTTAGTAGCAGAGGCAGGAAGACCCTACCGCCTTGAGCAGCATATGGGCAACAGGGCTCTGCTCCAGGAAGGACATCTCCCTTGCTTACAAAGTAAGTCAAACACGAGGTACAATTTCAACTACAGTCTACGAACTGCACCTTTAATGGACTTTCCTGCTGAAAGCTCTCTCTTTTGTGACACCTGTGAAGCTCTCACATAACTCCAGCATCCTGTGCGGCGGCCCATGCGTGTGTAGCTGTGATCCACTGTGGCGCCGGGCGGGGAGGGGGAGCTTCTATGTAGAACAGTGTTGCTCTCTCTGGATCTCACCCTCGGTTCACCTGAGCAACTTAACTTTGCTGTGCTTCAGTTTCTCCCTGTGTGAAGGAGGAAGAGAGACAGCATCAGCTGGTATGAGTTGTTTTAAAGCTTAAAAATATATATACTTAGTCGAATACCTAGAGACTATAATGGCCATCACTGACCTATGTTTCACTATTTTGTTACGCTGGAGAAGAGATTCCCATCTGGGGGCAATTTTCCCCCCAGGTGACATTTGACAAGGCATGGAGATATTTTTCATTTTCACAGTTGGTGAGAGTGCTTCTTTCATCTCTTAGGGAGGGCAGAAAAGCTGCTAAGTGTCCTGGAATGCACAGGAAACCCTCTCCCCCTACTCCGCTCCTCAACAGCCAGTTATTCAGCTCAAATTGTAAGTAGTGCTGAGGTCAAGAAACCTGCTCCAGGGAGAGAAAGAAGGGGGGAAGGGGGAAATGAAGGTGAGAAATCTGCAGTCTTGGAGGGTATGGTTTCTAGAACATTCTTTCATCCCTCTCCCCTGAGTAGAAATACATCTTCTCCACCCACTCCCTGAGATTCTGGAATTCTGATTTTCTACTTATCCATCAGTGAAGGTGGCAAAGCTCAGCTGCTAGGGAGGCATCCATGTTTCCTCATGGTCTGGCAGAGACCACGGGCGTCAAGGGACAGGAAAGCATTCCAAATACTTTCTGGAGAACGCTCCACCATGTCAGTGAATCCCTCCTCCCTGAGCCCATAACTAGAGCTACTCAGTCTTTGCAATTTATGCCTCCGAGCTCTGAGCAGCCAGCACAGAGTCGGTTTGGTACCTACATTTCTCAGGCAATTCACTAACACTCTACACAGAGAAGCATCAGAAGAATGCGGCACTTTCCATTCAAAAGTCAGCCTGTGAAACTCACAGATGCGTCATCAGTGCCATCTCCATGACTGTAATTGATTTCAGCACTCAAGGTTGATGGTTGGAAAGACTCACAGAAGACAGAATTGGCCACTGGACTCCTGGGCTCTTGCCATAGGCAAAGCCAATTGCTGATGTCTTTCTATATCCCCAGTGGTCTAGTTCCAAGAATAACTCAATGCCTTAAGCAGAAAAGTCCATAAAATAGAGCTGGAAAGAATTACTCCTGGTGATGCCATAGCAAATAGTCAGTTGCCTCAGAAACGGAAGCTCATATACCAACCCCACCCCGTGGGCACCTGAGCAGTTCCCACATGGAGCAGAAGAGCCGAAGAGGGGCCCAGAGCACAACAGAAATCTGGCCCCTTGGCTGCTTGTTTAAGGGAGGTGTTATATCATGTTAACACACGACCCCACCAGTCTGTAAAATTGACACCTCAATGCCAGCCGCCTTGATGTCACGGAGGAAGGAGAGAGAGGGGTGCAGTAGCCTTGCCAGAAGTACAGGTCCTTACACGGTGAGCTCTGCACCTTGCAAGTCAGTCCTGCTTGTCCTTCATGCTCCACGTTTTGGGCATTGCCAAGGCATCAGCCACCAGCACACAACGGCACATGTCGCATGCACAGAGTCTTCTTCTCCAGAGTTGACCTGTGTGGTCCTCTCTGCTCTGGAACCCTGCCCAGACGGGGACTGGCCAGTGAGGCTCCCTTACACGGAGCTGGAGAGCTGCTGTTTCCAAGCTGAGGGCTGCGCCCCGGCTGTAAAGCTGCTAGCAGGGATATTTAAATGCAGGAGGCAGCCTGGCCTTGAACAGTATGAAGTCTTGATTCAAGCCAGGACCTCAGAAAGTGCAACAGCCCTTCCTAGCAGCTTTGGAGAGTATCTTCCAGAAAGACTTGAGAACTCTGTCATCTCTCCTTATTCCATTGCACAGTACCTCAAAGAGGAGTGTTATGCTAAATATCAGCCAAAATATAGGTGGAAAAAAACCTATGGTTTCACTTATCTTTGCATGTTGTGTTATTTAGTTGCTCAGTCATGTCTGACTCTTTGTGACCGTATGGACTGTAGCCCACCAGGCTCCTCTGTTCAGGAGATTCCTCAGGCATGAATAGTTGAGTGGGTTGCCATGCCCTCCTCCAGGAGATCTTCCAGGCCCAGGGATCGACCTGCATCTCTAGCATCACAGGCAGATTCTTTGCTGCTGAGCCACAGGGGAAGCCCCATAAGAGGTGCCTAGAATAGTCAAATCCATGGAGTCAGAAAGTGCGCTGGTAGGTGCCAGAGGCTGGGGGATGCAGGTAAGGAGGGGAGATGGGGTGTTAGTGTTTAATGGAGACAGAGCTTCCCTTTAGGAAAGGGAAAAATTCAGGAGATGGACGTGAGAGTTATTCAGGAGAAGGCGTGTGTTGCACAACGGTGTGAATGAGCTTACTGCCAGTGAGCTGCACAGTTAAACATGGTTAAGAGAGTATGTTTTATATTATGTGACTTTTACCACAATAAAAACATTAAACTTTTTTTAAAATGCAAAATAAGTTAGACCTCATTATCAAAGCTAAGCTAAGCTTTCTGATGACGGATGCCTCTGCTTATCTAATAACTTGAAGGTTTCTCAGAGATCCTGGCGCTGTCTTATCAGAATGAATCACAGATGACATGATCAATTTATGTTAGTATCCTGTCTCCAGCAGTTTTCATTGCCTTACTGGACGCTTTGGAGCGAGGCTGGGTGTCTTGCTTTCAGAGCTCATAAGGTTTTACTCAGCAGGGGATGTTCCCGTGTCCCCGCTGGGCAGGGGTTGAGAGCCTGACTGTGCCAGTGAATTGGCTTTGAGATTTCACCTTATTTAGAGCATCTATGGGTCGGGGATGCTTGTCCAATCCGTTAACTCTGTCTCTGGGGTGTTTGGGTTAATACTTGATTACGACATGGGTGGCTGCCTGTGTGCATGCTAAGCCACTTCAGTTTTGTCCGACTCTTTATAACCCCTGGACTTAGCCCACCAGCCTCCTCTGTCCACGGGATTCTCTAGGCAAGAATCCTGGAGTGGGTTGTCATGCCCTCCTCCAGGGAATCTTCCTGACTCAGGAATCGAAGCCGTGCCTGCTGTGTCTCCTGCACTGGCAGGCGGGTTCTTTACCACTAGCGCCATCTGGGAAGCTTGACATAAATGGTTATAGCAGATCATTTCAAAGAGGGCTGGGGGACCCAACCCGGGAGCCTGCAACACTGCGACCAAAGATTGACTTCCCTATTGGCTATACTCGTCACTTGAGACGGCTACATTTTTCTGGTGGACACATAAGCCACTTATGTCTGTGATGGGTGATGTGGGGAAGCAAAAATAAATGTAAATACCTCCCACGTATTTTTTTTTAATGGCTGCAGCAACCATATTTTCTATACTCTAAGCAACCCCTGGAGGTTGGGGGATTTTCTTTTTCACTCTCTCTGATCTTTCAAAATACAGCTTTTAAAGTTGAAGGGAGAACTATTGTCCCTTCCCCAGGTTTATCTCCCCATGCGTGTGTGCTAAGACACTTCAGTCAGGTCCAACTCTTTGTGACCCCATGGACTGTAGCCCACCAGGTTCTTTTGTCCAAGAATCCTGCCGTGGGTTGCCATTTCCTCCTCCAGAGGATCTTCCCAACCCAGGTATCTCTCAACCCTGCATCTCTTAAATATCCTACATTGACAGGTGGATTCTTTACCAGCAGTGCCACCTGGGAACCCCCCTGCCCCTTATGTCCCACTGGCTGATGACCTCATAGTTGTCCATCAGTCTTAAACAGTTTGAGAAACCTGGTGTTCTCTCCTTCGGAGAGAGTGTTATATTGGCTGAGATATCAGGAATTTAGGGATGACGTATAGATGCTCACTCATAGCCCACCATCTTATAGTATATACCAGATTATATGCTCACTTTAAAGTCCTATTTTGGAGTTGCTGACATGTTCCCCTCTCAGGATATAACCAGTAAGTTTCTTCTTAGTTCATCTTGACTTGCTCCGCAGTTTCCTATGTTACAGTCAGTGGCATTTTCAAAACTCGACAGGTACTTTCAAGGATAGTTTGATATTTTATACATATAAATAAAATATCCTAACTATTTGAATTTGTCCACCTGAAGGGAATACTTTCTTCTTTTAAAGGTGGGTTTCTAGCAAGAAATTTGAACATTTACAGATTTTTTTACACTTTCACCAGCACCTCTGATTCCAGTGAACCTCTGATGTGCTTTCTATTGCTATAGATTACTTTGTTTTCCACAGAATTTTTACATAAATGGAATAATATGTTATGTACTCATTTTTGTCTGGTTTCTTTTACTCAGCATAGCTTTTTGAGATCCATCAGGGTCATTGCACGTGTCAATATTCCACTCTTTCTTACTGCTGGGTGGTATAGGTGTACAAAAGTTTGTTTATACATAAAAAAATCTACTTCTGCTTCATTGACTAGCTAAAGCCTTTGACTGTATGGATCAGAACAAACTGTGGAATACTCTTGAAGACACGAAAATATGAGACCCATTTTTCTGCCTCCTGAGAAAGAAAGAACAGAACTGGGCATGAAATAACAGCCTGGTCCAAAACTGGGAGAGGAGTGCATCAAGGCTGCTTATTGCCACCCTGCTTATTTAACTTATATGCAGAGGACATCATATGAAATGCTGGGCTGGACGACTCACAAGCTGGAATCAAGATTGCTGAGAGAAATATCAACAACCTCAGATATGCAGATGACACCACTTTAATGGCAGAAAGTAAAGAGGAACTAAAAAGCCTCTTGATGAGGATGAAAGAGAGGAGTGAAAAAGCTGGCTTAAAACTCAATATTCAAAAAGCTAAGATCATCGCATTCAGTCCCATCACTTTATGGCAAATAGATGGGGAAAACATGAAAACAGGGTCAGATTTCATTTTCTTGGGCTCCAGAATCGCTGTGGACTGTGACTGCAGCCACAAATTTCAAAGGCACTTGCTCTTTGGAAGAAAAGCTATGACACACTTAGATGGCATATTAAAAAGCAGAGACTTCACTTTGCTGACGAAGGTCCACATATTCAAAGCCATGTCTTTCCCAGTAGTCATGTGTGGATGTGAGAGCTGGACCATAAATGAGGCTGAGTGCCTAAGAACTGATGCTTTTGAATCGTGGTGATGAAGACTCTTGAGAGTCTCTTGAACAGCAAGGAGATCAAACCAGTCAATCTTAAAGGAAATCTACCCTGAATATTCACTGGAAGGACTGATGCTGAAGTTGAAGCTCTGATACTTTGGCCATGTGATGTGAAGAGCAGACTCACTGGAAAAGACCCTGATGCTGGGAAAGATTGAGAGCAGGAGCAGAAGGGGACGACAGAGGATGAGATGGTTGAATGGCATCACTGACTCAGTGGACATGAGTTTGATAAACTGAGGGAGATCATTAAGGAAGCCTGGTGTGCAGCAGTTCATGGGATCACAAAGAGCTGGGCATGACTTACTTAATGACTAAGCAACAACAAATCTGTTGATGGGAAATTGGGTTGTTTCTTAGCTATTACAAACAGAGACACCGTGAACATCTGTGTACAAGCATTTGTATGGGTGCGGACATTTGTTTTTTTCTTTTGGATAAATGCCTATGGCTAGATCATAAGGTAGGTGTAACTTTAGCTTTTTAAGAAAGACATTCATTTTCCAAGTGATTGCACCATTTTGGGTTTCCATCGGCTGTCTTGTGCATCCGCGGCTTGTTTCACAGCTTAACAGAGAAACACTGATTCTTTTGCCTTAGGTATGATATCGTCTGTACCATGGCTTTTTCACAGACACCCACTTTCAGGTGAAGAATGTAGCCTTCTATTCTTCATTTACTGAAAGATTTTATAAATATCTGATGTTGAGTTTTGAGAAATGCCTTTTCTGCTTTTATTCAGATGTTCATTGCATTCTCACTTTTGTTAATGTTATAAATCATATTGATTGATTTTGAATGTTAAACTCATTTTGCATTTCTGGGAATAATCTCACTTTGTCATATTTCATATACTGTTGAAATAGATTTGGTGACACTTTTGGCTTAGAATTTTCACTCTTGTATGTTCATAAAATCTATAGTCCTCTTTCTTGCAATAGCTCACTTTTAAAGAGTGAAGGCCTCATAAAATGAGCTGGGAAGGGTAGCCTCCTTTTCCATTTCCTAGCTGAACTTATGTGGAGTTATAATTTTGTCTTTCTCCCATATTGGTGGAAATCAGTAGTGAAACCATCTTTTCCTGATATATCTTGGAGGGGAGATGTTTAACTTTAAATTCAGCTGCCTTAATAGACATGGGGCTGATTTAGGTTATCTCTTTCTTCACTGTGTTTTGATAGTTTTTTGTCTTTTGGGAGATTTGTCCATTTCCTGCCAGCTGTCAAATTTAATGACATAAAATTGTTCATAGTAGTCCCCTATTATCTTTAAAAATGTTTATTTGTGGTAATATATATAT
>SJYF01000373.1:2914266-2955046 GCA_006410515.1 Procapra przewalskii | reverse complement strand
GTTTACAGTCTTAACTATTTTTAAGTGTGTGATTCAGTAGTGTTAAATACATTTATATTGCTGTGCAATCTCCAGATTTCTTTTCATCTTGCAAAACTGAAATGGTATCCTTTAAAGAACTCTTTATTTCCATCTTACCCCAGCCCCTGGTATCCATCATTCTACTTTTTGTCTCTAGATAACTCATATGGGGGAATTATGCAGTATCTGTCTTTTTGTGACTGGCTTATTTTTATAACTTATTGGGCTTTCTTGGTGACTCAGACAGTAAAGAATCTGCCTGCAATGCAAGAGACCTGGGTTCAATGTCTGGTTGGGAAGATCCCCTGGAGAAGGAAATGACAACCCACTCCAGCATTCTTGCCTGGAGAATCCCATGGCCAGAGGAGCCTGGCTGCCTACAGTCCCTGGGGTCACAGAGTCAGGCACGGCTGAGCAACGTTCAGTTTCACTTATTTCACTTGTTAGAATGTCCTTAAGTTTCAACCACATGAGCAGCATGAGTCAAGATTCCCTCCTTTTTAAGAGGCTGTTTCTCCATTCTGTTTATCCGCTCCTCCACTGATGGACACTTGGATGCTTCCTCCTTTTGGCCACAGTGAATAAGCCTGCCATGAACAGATAATGCTTGGAGACTCTGCTGTCTTTTCCTTGAATATATACGCAGAACTGGAATTTCTGGAGCAAATGGTAGCTCTATATTTAATTTTTTGAGGAACCTCCATCCTGTCCTCCATACAGTAATGCATCATTTTACATTCCCACAAGCAGTGCACAAGGGTTTCAATTACTCCATATTCTCACCAAAACTTGATACATATTCTTTACAGTAGTCATCCCAGTGTGTATGAGGTGATAGCAAACTGTGGTTTGATTTACATTTCCCTAATGATAAGCTGAAACTCCAGTACTCTGGCCACCTCATGCGAAGAGTTGACTCATTGGAAAAGACTGATGCTGGGGGGGGACTGGGGGCAGGAGGAGAAGGGGACGACAGAGGATGAGATGGCTGGATGGCGTCACCGAGTCGATGGACATGAGTTTGAGTGCACTCCAGGAGTTGGTGATGGACAGGGAGGCCTGGTGTGCTGGGATTCGTGGGGTCGCAGAGAGTCGGACACGACTGAGCGACTGAGCTGAGCTGGACTGAACGATTAGTGATACTGACTATTTCTTTAATATACTTACCAGCCGTTTGTATGTCTTTGGCAAAACGTCAATTGTCTTTATGTGATTGTCTTCATGCATTTTGTTTTTGTGTCTCATGGTGTTTCTTGAATCTATGGGGTTGTAATTTTTACCATATTAGAAAAAAAGTTTTTAACCATTAAACCTTCTTTCTTTTGCCCTCACTCCCCCTTCCTTTTCCTTTCTCCATTCCTTCCTTTCATCTTCTGTCCATTTTCTTTCAATGACTTTAGCGACTTGTGTATTATTCTGCATATATTTGTCTTTGATCACAGATAAAACAGTTTTCGTCCTGTTTCTCCTTTTTCGTTTATGAGTTACTGTGGCATTTGTGATTCTTTCTGTCATGTCTTATCTGTCATTATTCCTACCCGGTGTATTTCAAAATCTAACATATATTTTTCATCTCTAGAAATCTGATTTGGGTGTTTTTAAAATAGTTCATGTCTTTATTTACCATTTCAGGCATGTGAAGTACAGTTACAATAATTGTTTCACGACATCGTCTGTTTAAATATACCACCTGCATTAGTACTGGGTCATTTTCAGTTGATTAGGCTTTCTCCTTATAGAGCATGTTTTCTTTTTTTTTGAAAACTTTGTAAATTTTATGTAATCCAAGATACTGTGATTTGATCTTATGTACTGGATAATTTTGTTTCCTTTTAAGTATCTTGAACTTTGTCCTGAGATGTTATTAATTTACTTGTAAATGTTTCCATACTTCTGCGTCTTGTCCAGAAAATCTGTTATACAGGGCTAGTAAAGTCAGTCTAAGACAATTTATGTAAGACTGGTCAGTCTAAGGCATTGGTGTTCAGTGAGGAATGATTTTATCTTCAAGGAACATTTGGCAGTGTGTGTGGGATTTATGGAATTTGCATCTAACAGGCTGATAATCAGGGAGGGTGTTAACCTTCCTACAATGCACAGGACAAACATTCCATAGTAAATAATTATTCAGACCAAAATGCCAATGGTATAAATACTGAAAAACCGTGGTCTGGGACTTAGACAAGACTCTTCTGTGTACTCTGGCCAGCAGTCCATAAATGGTGAATTTTCCTGCTTTCCTGGTGGGCACAGGCTCTGTTCTCAGCCCCATGTGAGCTCCTGATGCTGCTCCTCCCACACTTCCCTGGGGTTCTTGCCCCAACCTTCAGTAGCTTCCCGACAAGCCATCACACTCAGCCCGATTGTTCCCGGGGACGCTCTACAGGTCTCTGGAGGTCTCTCTCGGTGCTGACTCCTCTTTGGTGCTCTCTGCAGGGAATTCTGCCTACCGCAGGCCTCTGAGACCCACCCCGCCTTGCCTGGGCCTGGAAACCCAAGGCAGGAACTTGGAGCAATTGTAGGGCTCATCATTCGTTTTTCATCGCTCAGGGATCATTGTTTGATAATGTGGGTTTCATTTGTTTATGTTATTTCATTTTTTTATTGCTTCAGGTGAGAGAGCAAATATAGTCCTTTTCTTGGCAGGAAGTAAAAGTTGCTCTCATATATGTATCTACTATAACAATCTTATAAAGGAGTCGGGCATGCATGCATGCTAAGATACTTCACTTGAGTCTGACTCTTTGCTACCCTGTGAACTGTAGCCTGCCGTGCTTTTCTGTCCAGGGAATTCTCCAGGTAAGAAACCTAGGGAGGGTTGCCAAGTCTTCCTCCAGGGGATCTTCCTGACCCAAGGCTCAAACCTGCATCTTGTATGTGCCCTATTTAGGCAGGAGGATTCTTTACCACCAGTGCTATCTGGGAAGCCCATAAAGGATGCATATATATGTATATATTCTATTTTTCATGAAACAATGTTATTAGTTTGCTTATATATCTTCAGTTCAGTTCAGTTCAGTCGCTCAGTTATGTCCGACTCTTTGCGACCCCGTGCACCACAGCACGCCAGGCCTCCCTGTCCATCACCAACTCCCGGAGTCCACCCAAACCCATGTCCGTTGAGTGGGTGATGCCATCCATCTATCTCATCCTCTGTCGTCCCCTTCTCCTCCTGCCCCCAATCCCTCCCAGCATCAGAGTCTTTTCCAATGAGGCAACTCCAAAGTACTGGAGTTTCAGCTTCAGCATCAGTCCTTCCAATGAACACCCAAGACTGATCTTCAGAATGGACTGGTTGGATCTCCTTGCAGTCCAAGGGACTCTCAAGAGTCTTCTCTAACACCACAGTTCAAAAGCATCACTTATAAGGAAATGTTACTTTATGATCTACTAATGCAACTCTATAGGAATTAGACAGTATTCAAAGAGTGAAATAAATATAGTATAATGCTTTCAAGGTTTCACTCAAAATGCTTTTATCAGACTAACAAATATGCTTTTTATCTTTAAGATCTCAGTTGTTCATCTGGATCGGATTTAAATTTTACTAAATAAAGTGCAATGAATGAGAAAACTTGATCTTTTGAAATGCCAAAGTGAAATTACTAAGAAAAGATGCCAAGTTGATTTTTTTAAAAAATTAATACAATACATACCAGGAATGGACAGAAAAAAATACATTTCCTTGGCACTGGGACACCTGAGCCTGTGGGGCTCTTTGCCTCATGCCAGCACTTCGGTTTTTAGTTTCTTGGAGAATGACTCACAGGGGATTAAGTTTACACTTATGTTCATGAAACCATAAAGCGCCATTGACATCGAAACAAGCTGGAGGAATCCGTCCCTCTAGCCCTGCCTAGGTTCCACCCCCAAGTTACTCTTGGGAGATGTATTGCTTAGCGACTGTGCTTTCAGTTTTTCAATCATCATTTTTTTTCTCCTTTTAAGCTTTTTATTTTTATTGGAGTATAGCTGATTAGCAAACAATGTTGTACTAGGTGAAGAGCAAAGGGGCTCAGCCAGACATATGCACGCATCCCTTCTCTGTCAAACTCCCCTCCCCTCCAGGCTGGCATTGAGCAGAGCTTCCTGTGCTGGGCAGCAGGCCCTTGCTGGTTACCCATTTTAAAGATAGCCCTGTGTACATGCTCATACCAGACTCCCCTCCCAGCCCTTTCCCCTCCCCTCCCCTCGGGCAACCGCAGGCTTGGTTCTTGAAGTCCGTGTGTGTTTCTGTCACGCAAGTTCATTTTGCCTCATTTCTCTTCTTAGATTCCACACACAAGGGATGTCACGCGACATTCCTCCTTCTCTGTCTGACTTACTTCACTCAGTATGACATTCTCCAGGCCCACCCATGTCGCTGCAAACGGCATTATTTTTAACAGCTGAGTAATATTCCACTGTATATATGTGATGTTTAATCTTCTTTTTGATGTATGTAGTGGGGGGGGGGCCAAGTCCCATGGACGGAGGAGCCTGGTGGGCTGCAGTCCATGGGGTCGCTGAGAGTCAGACACGACTGAGTGGCTTCTCTTTCACTTTTCACTTTCATGCATTGGAAAGGGAAATGGCAACCCACTCCAGTGTTCTTGTCTGGAGAATCCCAGGGACGGGGGAGCCTGGTGGGCTGCCGTCTCTGGGGTCGCACAGAGTAGGGCACGACTGAAGCGACTTAGCAGCAGCAGTGGGGGTGGGCTGGTGTATGTTGGTCTCAGTCTAGAAAATATTCAGATAAGGACCAAGATGTCAGACTCCTCTTGAAATTTCATGGGGACTTGGAGCCAGAGAGAAGAGCTTAGACAGTGTGATGGTGGGCAATTGTGCAGCCAAGTCCTTCACAGAAACAGACTTCAAACATTGTCCTGTTTACATCTTTTCCCAAGACTAGTCACAGCTTCCTTATCAATTTACACAGAAAACTCAGGCAGAGACTGAAAGCCTTACCAATCAGTCAGCGCTTCTTTTTTTTAATCTTTACTTTGTGTTAAGCTTTAAAGAGACTTGAGCAGGGGCACAGTGTTTCCTTGCACATAAATTCACATATATTTACCTTTGTTTTATACCAGCCTTAGGTCTATATTATTACAAAAGAGTTTACCCATCTTGGTAATTAAGCTTAGGTGTAACAGAAAATAGAAAGGGGTATGATTTTAAGAATTTGAAGACTGGAAACGTGATGAGATGTCACATCTATGATTCTTGACTGAATCTTGCTTTTTTGCTGCCCAGTGCTACCAGGCCAAGACGGAGCACCTCTGAGCCTCACTCCTCCTTCTCTGGCTGCTCTGAGAGCTTAGAAGGCCCAGTTTCAGCGACTCCAGTGTCTTCTGTGCTTTGGCAGTTTCGGGTTGTTCAGTGAGCTGAGGAAATTACAATGACACCAATGAAACCACAGACATTAATCAGTTCTAATCTTTGAACTGCTCTGCCTTGATATATTGCAAAGACTTGGACAAGATATCCTGTGGGGTATATGCCTTCAAGCTCAGTTGCTAAGCCCTGTTCAACTCTTTGTGACTCCATAGACTGCAGCATGCCAGGCTCTTCTGTCCATGCGATTTCTGAGGCAAGAATACTGCAGTGGGTTGCCATTTCCTTCTCCAGGGGATCTTCCCAACCCAGGAATCAAACCCACATCTCCTGCACTGGCAGATGAATTCTTTACCACTGGGCCACCAGGGAAGCCCATATTGTTGGTGGGGGGCCAGGGCTGGAGAGTTTGGTGCTCACTTATGTGCATTATAAAAAAAAAGAAAAAAGAAATCTGAGAAATCCTTAGGCGGTGGAGTTGCTAAGGAGAAAGCATTCCCATCCAGGCTGGTGAGGTTTCAAATGCTTTGTAGCCTGTTTGCTTCACCAGCTTCCTCCCACCCCACATAAAGCCTCCCTTCTCCCCAAAACGATATCTGGACACAGAGGTGAATGCTGGTGTTTCCACTTTTGTGAGGAGTGAGGGGTAGGATTATGAATGATTTCCTGGACCTAAGGACAACTCCTCAGCAAAGAGCTAAGTGCAGGCTCAGACTCTCTGCCTCTCCCAACTGCTTCGAACCTTCCCCTGGGAACCTTCCCCTGGGAGCCTGACTCCCAGGCTCACGGCCCATAGAAAGGCAAGCATTTTTTTGTGGGACGGCTTCACGGAGATAGCCACACAGCATGCAGTGTGCAGGCCTGAGCCCTGTGATGCTCCCTGGGAGGCTGTGTGTCTGTTGGCATGAAGAAGGAGTCCAGAGCAACCAGCTGCAGCTCCCACCAGGGAGGGTGTGTTCGAGTGAGAACAGGAAACAAATAAGCCCAGAGCTCCTCTCCATGACAAATCCCCCCACACAGCCTCCCGTTAAGAGGAAAATGCAGAATAATAACTCTGACGCTCCCCACGGAGCAGCGTCACAAGTCTTAAGCCTCTGTAACTGACAGCACGGGATGGTGACTTCATGCTAAGTTTGGGACTTTGTAACGTTAAGTAACAGCACGATATCGAAAGTGACAAGCAGACAGTGCCTGGTTCCCCCTGGATGCTAACTGCTGTGGTAGGAGGAAGCGTCCGGGCCATGAAAACTGTCATCTGTTGGCACGCGTTCCTGTTGCAACCAAGTCGGCCACATTCCTTGTCCACACATGTTTCAAATCAAGCAAGGGATATAAATGAAAAAAAAATCTAGCTCTGACTCTCTTTCAGTTTGGCAGAGTGACAGGGACAGGCAGCTGTCCCTGACAGTCCAGTACCAGCTCGCTTCAGACTGGTGGACGCTCTGGGTGGAAGGAGGCTGCAGTTGGTGCAAGTTTACTTTGCCGGAACCAGGGGAGGAGGGTGGAGACGTTGCCGAGATGTGCTTTCCTCTGCTACCTGGCCCACACCTGGCTCCTTTCTCTGGCCCAGGAATGTGAGTCCCCAGGAACTCCCACAAACACTCTTTCCCTCTTTCCCCTGCAGGGAAGCATGTGAGGACTTCCTGACTCAGCCTCCCGTCCACCAGGAGTCTCTTGGACCATTGTGCCCCCACTAGAATGAGGGCGTCTGCTCAAGGGCTGGTTTTATCTCCGTTCCTCTGGGTAATACCCTTTTCTTCCACACCCTAAAACAGAAATGAGCCATCTTCTCAATATCGGTTCAACATCAAGAGGAGCCTGCCACAGCACATCCCAGGAAAATTACTTCAGAGCAAAGCCTGTCTGATTCTTGCATTTTTTTTTCTTCTTTTGCCACAATCTTGTTGCCTTTCAGTTTTTATGTTTGTAGATACAGGTGTCGGGAAGAGGGATCTTGAGACTCCTGGGCATCCCTGGTAGCCTGGAAAATGATGATGCTGCTGCTCAAAAGTAGCACTCTTCAGAGCCTGGAAAGTGGGCAGGCTCATCAGCATCTTGTCCCCAGGCCAGGTCTCCAAGGAGAGCAAAGTGCACATGCTGATGGAGAAGCAGGTCAGCTCCCAGGGCACCATGTGTGGTGTGGACCCCAGGCAGCCTTCGCCGGAGTACAGGAGAGGCCCCCCGCCCTGGGGAGCCACACACCTGCCAGCAAGTGTGTTCAGTGTAGAGTCTCCTCACCTTCTGAGTGAACCTCTAAGAAAATGGTTTTGTGATTTTAGTATTTATTTCATATATATGACCTGTGCTTTCACCTCCCAATTTTACCCATTTGCTGTTACATGAAGTAAGTGTGTCTTTTATTTTTTCATAACTCATGGCCTTGGGATTTTTCTGATTCTAACTGGGAACTCTGCAGTGCCAGCCCCGTCACCCAGATCTGTGTAGGGGAACACTCTGTGTCTTAAGATGGTACATACGTGAAACCTTCTTTGCACTCCAGGCCTCAAGACATTCTCACGCTGTGACTTGTAAAGTGAAAATGAAAGCCGCTCATTCATGTCCGACTCTTTGTGACTGCATGGACTATACAGTCCATGGAATTCTCCAGGCCTGAATACGGGCACAGGTAGCCTTTCCCTTCTCCAGGGGATCTTCCCAACCAAGGAATCCAACCATGGTCTCCTGCATTGCAGGTAGATTCTTTACCAACTAAGCTATCAGGGAAACCCTAAGTTTGATGTTACTGAAAACTGTCAAATGTCCAGAACACAAAGAAAGTAGCCCCTTCCTTGCCCCATAGGAGGGCACATGCTTAGTATCTTGGAAATATGAACACAGGACAGGTTCATAGACCACTTGGTCTTCTGCCCCGCTTAGGTGGACCTCCCTACTGATGTCCCCAAGGGCAGTCCCTCCACCCAACGAAGCCCTGGCCCTTCACTGGGGACCAGGCATCCCTGAAGAAGCAGGACTGGCCCATCTCCCACGCATTTGTCTCAGCCACCAGAGTAGGGGTCCGCAAATGTTTGCTGGTAAAGAGTCAATTAACATGTTCAGCTGTGTGAGGGATATGGTCTCTGCTGCAGCTCTTCAGCTCTGCATGTAATTCAGCAAAGTTGCCATGGCCAATAAACCATGAGTGAGCAAGCATGGCTGTGTTTCAATAAAACTTTATTTATACATTCTGAAATTTGAATTTCAGATCATTTCCATGTGCCACCAAATAGTGTTTTTCCTTTATTATTTTTTAAAAAATTAAAAATGTAAGACCCATTCTCAGCTTGTAAACCAGGCAAAAAATAAGACGTTTTGTCAACTCCTGCAAGAGACTAGTGTGAAAAGAACAAAGTAGTGTGTGTTGGGCTCAGCTTTTTAAACTTGTTTTTCCTGAGTTGGGTTGTCAGGCACCAGCGAGAATTCTGCTCATGGGCGAGGTCAGAGAGGCTGAGACCCCATCAAGTGGTGGCTAAAATTCCAATTAATGGAGCTAAATGAAACTCCTGTGAGTATATTTAGCCAAAGGAACCATCTAAATGTTTCTATCGAGAATTAACTAGATGACATGTGTACACAGCTTTCTAAAACCTTGTGAAACTCAGATAGGTTTATCAACACAACTTTTAAAAATTATTGCTGTTTTTGATGATGAAGCTGTTTTAAATTGAATCAAATTACGTTAAGACATGCTGTTGATGCAAGGCCTTAAATCTGAAAATCCTGTGAGGCATGGGAGAATATTGTTCACTTGGGAGCTGCTGTCTTGTTTTCCTACATACGATACTGATTACATTTTCTAGCTTGTTGTTTCTAACTCTTGTCCTTGGCAGGCCATTCCTTGATTGGCAGTTTTCCATTGCTTTTACTTAGGAATGCATATTCATAAGATACTTCACTATTTTGAAGGCATTCCAGTGCAAAGAAGGAGAGGAAAGCTTTCTTCCTTTAGTTTTATATCAAGTTTTATTGACACTTTTAAGTCCCTATGACATTTGTAGTCATCCACATCCCACCCCTGAAATTTTCAATATTTCAGAAATGTTCAGGAAATATCAAGCTTTCAAAAAATTTTTTTTGCTTAACATAGAGAATTGAAAGAAGTACATTTTGTGCAGATTCTAAATTCAACTTGGTTGGAAGTTTTTTATCTAGTCATTATTTTATCAAATCACTTTAAGAGAAGGACATAACCTTATTTTTTGGGGGGGATAGGGTATAATTCAATCAAAGATTTTGATCTTATCCTGTTTTTGTAGAACAATTAGGAAACTATAAGAGCAGATTAAGCTTCTGAAAATAATGTTAAAGATACATTTTAGTATAGGCAATATTCTGGATGCTGCTGCAGAGGAAGGCTGGGTTTCTTGCTCACTGCTGCTGAGATTCTCATTTCCCTGTATCTTGGTTTAAGGTTGTCTCTGTGTAGCTAAGGACTGAAGAATTGATGCTTTTGAACTGCGGTGTTGGAGAGGACTCTTGAGAGTCCCTTGGACTGCAAGGAGATCCAACCAGTCCATTCTAAAGGAAATCAGTCCTGAATATTATTGGAAGGACCGATACTGAAGCTGAAACTCCAATACTTTGGCCACCTGATGCAAAGAGCCGACTCATCAGAAAAGACCCTGATGCTGGGAAAGATTGAAGGCAGGAGGAGAAGGGGATGACAGAGGATGAGATGATTGGATGGCACCACTGACTCAGTGGACGTGAGTTGCACAATCTCTGGGAGTTGGTGATGGCCAGGGAAGCCTGGCGTGCTGCAGTCCATGGGGTTGCAAAGAGTTGGACATGACTGAGCGACTGGACTGAACTGTGTCGCAATAGCAGGCCTTTCTGGCCAAGGCTGTCATGGTGCCAGCAATCCCCGGTGAGTCCTCTTTCTCCAGCTACAGGCAAGAGTCTGCTTAGCTGGTCAGAAGAGGCTGTGGACAGGCCAGAGGCTGGGGATCCATGGCTCGGCTGGCCGTTTTCCTTTTTGACTCTGTTTATTCATCATCAATCTCACCCCTGAAAACAGCGAGCTCTCTCATAAACACATGCCTCTGGTCACAAGGGGGACTGGGTGGGAGACTGTGGCTGGATCAGTTCAAATCCATCTCCCCCAGTGGGAAACTCCTCAAACCACATAGCTGGGCGGCCCTGAGCCACCCAAGTCATCCGTGTGGACAAAGGCAGCAGGTCCACATTACTAACGCAGTGGGGCTGCCAGAACGCCCCACGTCAGTCCAGCGTGCTTCTTTCTTGCCACCTCTCCCACGCTGTTTTCTGCATCATTTTAAGCATCATTAAGAAACTGACAGAATCCCTTTATCATTTTAAATTGCACAATACTGATGCTATCAGTCAGCATTCTGGAGAAAGTGAAATGCCATTATTCCAATAAGGAATCATTCCAACCCATGTTTACACGCATTTCTTCAACACATGTCCGTGAGTGCTCACTTGTAAATAATATAGTTTATTATTATTGGCTCCAATTAATTATTGATTAAATAAGATCATTTGTGAAACAGTTTCACTTGGTGAGCAGAATACAACTTTATTTTTTAAAAAAAGATCCATTGGTTTGAATCTATCTTGAGACATTCAACTTTCTTTTCCACCTGTTTCTTCCATTTGCTGTTCATTCAGACTGTTGTTAATTTTTTTCTTTCAGTTACTTACACTATACATTTCTCTATTATTTTCCGTTTTCACTTTTTAGGGTCATGTCAATTCAAAATGATGAGAGAGGGAGCTTCCCCATCACCGAAGCCAACTTGAAACTTGAACCTCGATTAATACAGATGTTGTGAAGCTGGTGATTCAACAGAGAAACCACACGAGGTGTACGGGGCATGGCACAGGATGAAAAGGAGGCTTCAAAACTGGGAAAGGCAGGAAGTGAAAGCCCAGGGGCAGGCAGACTCTCGTCCAGGTGTGGCAGGCCAGGCATTGGGAACCTTCTTCTGAAGCCCCACATGAGCCAATGCGTCTGTGACCAGTCTGTGATCTGATTTCAGTTTCCATCGATAGGTGTCCCGTTGGGTTTTCACAGGGAGAATGCACAGTGTGTGTGTGCGCACGCACGCACATGTGTGTGCGTGTGTGTGCGTGTGTTACTGCCCGTGTGTTCTTGAATGTGTGTTCTTGAACGTGCATGTTTGTGAGTGGGGGCGTGTGCGTGTGTTACTAACCAAACTTGGGTACTCACCCGTGCAAAGTGAAGCCGGCCTCCTGACAGCAGCTGGGGGTGAAGGAAAGCGCAGTGCACGGCAGGTGTCCACCCAGGAGGCCCGGCAGCGCATGCGCAGGAAGCCAGACCTGCCTGATGGGCTTCGGAAGACCGTTTCTAAAGTCCAGGCGACAGAGGGGGTCAGAGCGTACATGATCAGCTTGTGCAAAGTTCTCTGGCTGTTGATGGTGAGGGGACCAGGCTAACCTTTCCAGCTGTCAGGCAGCAATATGTCTGAGTTCTGCGTGCTCCTGGTCATCAAGTGCTTAATTTCTTTCATTTAGTTGAGGTTTCCACATCTGTAAAACAACTTAGGAAAAGTGCATCATATTCTATTATCTGGTTATGCTAGGAGCTAAAGCAGAGGACATGGGGGGAAGCAAGCTGAAGCTGAAGACAGCAGGGATGGGTCTGTGCCAGGAAGTCCTCTCCTTGCTTCCATTACATAGGGTCCTACTCCTTGCTTACATTTGCAGGTGTGTGTTTGGGAGTGGGGAGAACAGTCATAGTTTTTTATTAAAATATCTAGTTGGAAAAGTATCTAGTTATCTAGTAACTATGGCAACAAAGTTATGACAAACAGCATATTAAATGACAGAGACATCACTTTGCTGACAAAGGTCCATCTAGTCAAGGCTATGGTTTTATACTAGTCATGTATGGATGTGAGAGTTGGACTGTAAGGAACGATGAGCACCAAACAATTGACCCTTTTGAACTGAGGTGTTGGAGAAGACTCTTGAGTGTCCCTTGAATAGCAAGGAGATCCAACCAGTCCATCCTAAAGGAAATCAGTCCTGAATATTCATTGGAAGGACTGATGCTGAAGCTGAAGCTCCAATACTTTGGCCACCTGATGCGAAGAGCTGACTCATTGGAAAAGACCTTGATGCTGGGAAAGACTGAAGGCAGGAGGAGAAGTGGGCAATAGAGAATGAGATGGTTGAATAGTATCGTTGACTCAATGGAAATGAGTTTGAGCAAGCTCTAGGAGCTGGTGAAGGACAGGAAAGCCTGGTGTGCTGCAGTCCACGGGGTCACAAAGAGTCAGACACGACTGAGCAACTGAACAGCAATAAAGAGGAAAAGTTATGAAGAAAAATTGTGACAAGTATCAGGTGTGATATCATGGGAGAGATGCGCATGGAAGAGGAGAGGGGAGTCAGAATAATCAAAACTTGGCTGCTGGTAAGAAATAGCCACATAACCGGTCTCCAGAGTCATCATCGTTTCTATTATGTGATAGACAATTGATACCCAGATATTGAGCACATGAAACAATAAATCAATTTTAATTCAGACTAAGGCTTTTAATTCAAGTTTCTAATTTTCCAACATCTGGAGAAGGATGTAAATTTTTATATATGTATAAATATACATGGGCCTTCCTTTGTGGCTGAGATGGTAAAGAACCTGCCTGCAATGCAGGAGACCTAGGTTCAATCACTGGGTCAAGAAGGTCCCCTGGAGAAGGGAATGGCTACCCAGTCCAGTATTCTTACCTGGAGAATTCCATGGACAGAAGAGGCTGGTAGGCTACAATCCACAGGATAACAAAGAGTTGGACACAACTGAGCAACAGTTCTTTCACACTTCCATAAGTGTATATATGTATCATTTTTATATGTGTGTGTGTGTGTGCATGTGTGCCACTCGCTCAGTCATGCCGGACGCTTTGTTATGTTGTGGACTGTAGCCTTCCAGCTCCTCTGTCCATGAGATTCCCCAGGCAAGAATACTGGAGTGGGTTGCCAATCCCTTCGCTCTCTTTCTCTGTCTCTCTCTGTTTCTCTCGGTCTCTGTCTCTCTGTCTCTGTCTGTCTGTCTCTCTCTCTCTCTATATATACATATATGCAGACATATATGGGGCTTCCCAGGTGACTGAGTGGTAAAGATTCCACCTGCAATGCAGGACTCACATGTTCAGTCCCTGGGCCAGGAAGATCACATGGAGGAGGGCATGGAGAATCCTAGGCCTCCTATCCTAGGCTGGAGAATCCATGAACAGAGCAACCTTGTAGGCTACAATCCATAACATCGCATGGAGTCAGATATATACATATATATGTGTATATACATATACATATATGTTTATATACACATACTTACACAGGCCATTTAACCTGCAGAACACAGTTTGTAAAATAAATATGAACTTAAACGTCTTTGAAATCCAGGGAATGCTAATTTAGGCAAATCCGTTTCTCTTCTTTTTAATCATGATCACACCTGGCGTACAGATTAGGCTTCGGAGCCTGTTTATTTTGTGAACACCACAGAGCATATATGTGTTCTTTGTCTTGGTATGTGCTTGGGGAACACATTTGAGTCTAGGGTCTACCACTGCATGCCTAAAATAAAAAAGCAGGTGACTCGTTAACCACTTTACTGTGAGAGGTAATATGTTACCAGCCAAAAGGCTGTTTTAGTGTAGCATTCAAAGTAACAAAAAATTCACCAAACTGTGCTCTGTAAATGTAACTTACAGGGTCACTCTTTGCGTTTTCCTCGTTGTGTATTTCCTAATTTCTCCTGTTAGTGAAATGAAGACGTAACACCAGAACTTGTGTGCTCGTTGTAGTAATGTTACAAAGGGCTATCCAAGCCAGACTTTTCCAGGTTATATCTGTGTTTATATAGACTACAGCGTCTATGCTATAAAGTACTGAAGGCAGCCATCATTCATTTCTGTAGTGAAAGACGGAAAAATTCAACCTGGAGCTATTGGAAGGGTCTGCATTTCCCTGGGTGGAGCAAGACTGCAAGGTCTTAGCATGTAGCTGAAGCAGCAGGCTCGTGGATTGTCCACAGTCTTTCTTCTGTGCGTTGCCTTATCACTACTTAATAATTACCAAGTCAGCATTCATATCTTCCCATGCCCAGCGTGTCTGAATCCTCACTGAGATCACACTTGATCTCAGAACAATCCTCTTCCTCTGTGCAGGCCCTGCTACTGTGTCTTTCAGGAGGAAATAGCAGTTCTGAAGCTCATGGAGATTTGCTCTGGAGGGTTGTGGAAGCAGTGAATTAGCAGTTGATGCGTGCAAATGCAAAAATGGTGACATAAAGGCCGTGATATAGGACAAGGGGGACCTCCAAGGTCTGGCCAGAGAGTGACTTTATCATCCTGCTGTGAATTCGGGCTCCCTGGCGGGGAGGAGTGGTTCTCTTTTCCAGCCTGGGATTGGATTCTAGTGATGCCAGGTGGAATGATTTAGGTCTGTGTTGTAGAATTACAAGGACTACATTTATAGAGACAGGAAATTGAGGAGCCTGGAAGAGCAGATCCAATGCCAGAAACACGAAGGGCCTGGAAAGAGATATGAGACGGGAGCAAACCTGAGCACATAGGCCAGTCACCAAGGTCTGGGGTTGTGATCCCAGAGGCGCGGGCTGAGTCTGCGGAGCAGCATGCGGCCCTGGCCTCAGTAACAGTGTGCTGTGCACGCTCAGTCGCCCAGCCATGCCTGACTCTTTGCGACCCCGTGGACTGGAGTCTGCCAGGCTCCTCTGTTCCAGGAATTCTCCAGGCAAGACTGCAGGAATGAGTTCCCATTTCCTCCTCCAGGGGATCTTCCCAACCCAGGGATCAACCCTGAGTGTCCTGCATCTCATGCGTTGCAGGCGGGTTCATTACCCTGAGCTCCCTGGGAAGCCCAGTAACACTGACCTCTCAGCAATTGTCAGATGTTGGGATAAACATAAAGACACTTAGAAATCAGTGAGGCAATAAGTTTCTATTCCATGGCCTTGATGCTGGGTCAGGACACAAAAAAACACAGTCTTAGTATCAGATTTGCAAATTACACCGTCACTTCAAGTGCTTGCACAAATTACTGAGTACAAAGTCCCAATACCAGTTGTCAGGAGCTCCAATCAACGCCTGGTGTGAAAACATTGCTGGGCGGTGGCCCCCGGGACTCCGTGTGGCAGGACCAGCTATGCTTGGATTTGCAGCAGAGGGCAGAGAGCTGATGAGATGGACAGACGTAGGGGCCAGCCTGGCTTCAGACAGTAGCGTGAAGCAATCACCGAGTCAAAGCTGCATGTGGAACACGCTATCAGGGTGCAGGGACCGAGCGGGAAGGAGGGCACAAATGAGTTCCTCCACGCCTGGGACCAGGCATGAAGAGAAGGCCAACAGAAGCATGGGCTAGAAACCCAACAGAAGCATGGGCCAGCCCTGTACGACGCTCAGAGGCCCCAGCGGACGCCAGCGAACAGCAGGTGCTTTTCTCCTCCTCAGCAATGAGGGGCCTGAAACCAGTCAGAGAGTGGAGGCAACAAGGAGCCAGAATATCCACACAGAGGGCGGGGGTGAAGACACATTATGGAACCCCTGGCATCCAGGTCAGGGCGCAGGAATCCTGAGACCAGAATAGAGCAGTGCCCTCAGACGCACCCAAGCAGGGAGCTGCAGGAATGCTGTCTTTCTCACTCGGGAGTGTAGGATCTGAAATTTGCTTTAAGACCGCAATGCACAGGACACATGAGAACGCTTGTTTTAAATGAGAAAATAAGTCACACCAAATTATCGGTTAAGTCGAAATATTAGCTTAAATGGAAACACAGATGGATGAAAGGGTGAAATGCTACAGATCTATTTTATTTTCCTGTCATTTTGGAGTGTGTAGTACTCACCTTTTCAAGTGACTGTGAGTTTCTTAAAAAGAAGGATAGAAAAGTGAACGAGTCTTTGCCTCAACTTACTCTCCTAAGTTTTATTTTTCTATTGTCCAATCACTAAGTTGTATTCTACTCTTTGTGACCCCATGGACTGCAGCGCACCAGGCTCCTCCGTCCTTCTCTGTCTCCTGGAGCTTGCTCAATATCTTGTCCATTGAGTCGGTGATGACATCCAACAATCTCATCCTCTGCCATCCACTTCTTCTCCTACCTTCAATCTTTCCCAGCATCAGGATCTTTTCTAATGAGTTGGCTATTTGCATCAGGTGGCCAATATATTGGCACTTTAACATCAGTCCTTCCAATGAATATTCAGAGCTGATTTCCATTAGGATTGGCTGGTTTGATCTCCTTGCTGTCTAAGGGACTCTCAAGTGTCTTTTCCAAGACCATTTTTTCTGGCTGAATATAAAACATACAGCTTCATCTGGAACAGTCTCTGCCATTTGTAGTGTTGAAGTGGGTGTGTGTTTTACAAACACAAGGATTCTAATAAATTCTGTTTCAGGAAATTTTCCAACAAAAGTGAAAAAAATAGTATGAATGTATTTCTAAACATTATTGCTGTTTTCTGACAACATCCCTGATGAGGGGGAACATCCACCATGATAAGGAAATCCGCTTACAACTTTACACATCTGGCGATTGGAAGATGTTCCCATGGACGACCTTCTAAGGCCATGAGATTTGAAACTTTTCTCCTCTGTTACTGCAGTCTCTGGTGCCAATACTTATGGGAAATTTTCCTCTCACAGGACCCTGGCCTGTATCTTTGCTCATGAGCTGATGGTAGGGATAGCTGCCAGTAACTAAATTATACAAAGAAATGGCCACAAAGTCATTAAGTATGGATTTGTTGTTGTTGACTTGACGTACTTAGTTGCTTAGATGCCTGCGACTCTTTGTGAATCTATGGACTGTAGCCCACCGGGTTCCTCTATCCTTGAGATTTCCCAGGCAAGAATACTAGAGTGGGTTGCCATTTCCTTCTCCAGGCCACCTCCCTGACCCAGGGATCCAACTCTGAACTGCAGCTTTAGCAGACGGATTTTTCTTTTTACCACTGAAGATCAGATTAAATTTCTGACTAAATGTGTCTTTAGAGCAGTTCCATAGACTACATCAGGAAATTACCTGTGGGCAATAAATACCCCCAGTCACTAGAGAAAAGTGTAAGCCCTGGTGGGCTGCAGTTCACGGACTCACAAAAAGTCAGCTATGACTTAGTGACTGAGCATATATGTTGAGAAATACAGACACATTTATGATAGACTGCACCTTCCCTGGAGGTTCAGATGATAAAGAATCTGCCTGCAATGCAGGAGGCCCAGGTTTGATCCCTGGGTGGGAAAGATTCAGTGGAGAAGGGAATGGCTACCCACGTTAGTATTCTTGCCTGGAGAACCCCTTGGACAAGACAGCCTGGCAGGCTATCGTCCATGGGGTCACAAAGAATCAGACATGGATGAGTGACTGACACATTAGCCTTTTATGATATCAAAGCAGAGATGTAGAAAGAATCTTACATCAAGCAAAGTCTTATTTTTGACCAACAGTGACCCAAAATAGGCATCCATAGGTGTGCATCATGGAGACAGGGCCAAGGGCCAGTGACCAGACTGAGCTGGAAAATGTAGCTAAAAATGCATGCGTGCATAGCTCCTAGTGAAGGACAGGGAGGCTTGGAGCACTGCAGCCCGAGGGACCGCAGAGTCAGACACGGTTGAGCGACTGGGTAACTATAACAGCAGCAACAGCGCCACACACTTTGTGGACATTGATTTCCACTTTTTCCAAGAGACTGGGAAATATCCTGCCTGGCCACGCGGGTCCAGGCAGGTGGATGGGAGGTTGCGCCGTGCTTGAGATTGGGACCTGACCTGCTTTCTGACTCTGTTCAGACCAGACACCTTCTCTGAGTCTGCTTTGTCAATGCCTGGAGACAATATTCCATGTATTTCACCTTCTGTGCTGTGCTGGCTGAGGAATTCCAGCCGTGAAGCTGTGGCTAAAAGATGATGTTTCTCCCAGCTGAACCCAGGTGCAAACACGTGACCTGGACTACTTCCTCAAAGATTAACTGGGTAGGCTCCCACCACCAGCAGACAATAAACCAGGAGGCACTGACATGAGGCCTAGTTCACCAGCAAAACAGCGCTCAGCCTGTGCAAAAGGCCTGATGCCATGGAAATGACCTGTGGTCAGTGACTGGACTTCCCGAATAAACAAATCTCTGCCTTCACAGGCTCCATGCCTCATCTCCAGCTCTGCACCACCAGACCTAGGACAGCCATACTCGTTGAGGGGGAGCTAACCCTTTTCTGATGAGGAAACTAAAAGGAATTATTTACAACAGATTTATAAGACTCAGAAGGATGAGCAGTATACGACTCAGAGCACTAAATCACATCTCTTCCAGCCCACAAATCACCCCCTAGACAGTGCGATATTCTAGTGAAAGCCCTCTTCCCAAGGGCACTGGGGAGAAAGAGACAACTTCTGGGAAGACGAGAGTTGCAATAAAAGTACTGTAGAGGAGACAGAATTGAGTCAGTGGAAAAATAGCTTGTTGTTATTTCCCTGGAGTCACTTAACAGAGATAATTGCATACATATATAATATTTGTAGGAGCTCTCAGTCTGACAATGGTAAACACTGCCTCCGAAAATGTTAATCATAGCCATCATCGTAATATGATTAATGCAATGATATTTTAATGGGGTTGGGGATTTGAGAATATTCACATGAGAGAAGCAAAAACAATCAAATGCTTAGAAAGTAGATCTAATGAGCAAAGGCCAACTGGACTGTGATGGCTGAGCTCAGAAGAGAGACATGAAACCGAGCAAGCCTGGTAGACACACACTGATGAGCAAAGAGGAAATGAATGAAATATGATAATAAAAAAGAAGCAGTTAAAGCTAGAAAATACCTCAGAAACTATATTTGGAGGCCTGCCTGATTTGCCAATGAAAACACATGAAGCTAAGGCCCACCAAACTGTAAAAAATCCCCAATTTTTAAAGAGTATCAATTGCCAAAGTGGAAGCTCCTGATCACTCCTCTATTATAAAGGGGAAAACAGGCATTTTGATTTCATGATTAGTTAGAAATTAAGGAACTCTATTGTATAGATTCTGTATATATGGGAATGACGCTGAAGCTCCAGTACTTTGATCACCTGATGCCAAGAACCAACTCTTTGAAAAACACCCTGATGCTGGGAAAGATTGAGGGCAGGAAAAGAGGGAGACAGAGGATGAGATGGTTGGATGGCATCACTGACTCCGTGAGCATGCGTTTGAGCAAGCTCTGGGTGATGGTGAAGCGCAGGGAAGCCTGGCTAGGCTCAGTCCATGGGGTCGCAAAGGACTGGCCATGACTAAGCGATTGAACAGCAATAACAATTATACAGATGCTATAACTGAGTTCCCAAGCATCTCAACGAAGGCCTTTCCTGTCTTTTGCATGATGAGGACCAGGGTTCCATGGTTGGGTTGGGATGGACACAAATCAGAGAAGCTGAGCAGTCCCTTCCAGTCCTGGTCATGGAAGGTTAGCCAGGCCTAGCATTTTATTGCAATCAGGAAGACTCTGTACTTTCATTTCCCTCTGGACTTGGATGTGTGCTTGTATTATTTTCCTTAGATACTTGTCAGCTCAGCAAGAAGAGCCTCCCTAACGCAGGACACTTGACTTGGCCAAACCTGCACTATTTTCCTTATCAAGCAGAGTGCTTGGGAAGCACCCACTTTGCATAATGGAGTGCTTGGCACTGAGATCCCACACGCAGCCGCTGGACGGGTCAGCGCGTTTGTTGTTCTTCAGGGGGACGCGTGCTGAGTTTTGAAATTGCATCCTGACTAGTTTATACACGAATCATTCTTGTCTTAATACACATCGGTTTCAATTGCTAACATGTTAAAGATGCTCTAAGTTCAGCCCCGCGGGTTGAAAAGGTGGAAAGTCTTGGGAAACAGTTGGACACCATCCTGCTCACTCAAGTTGATAATAACTGGATGATAAACATGTAGATGAAGCTGTGCTCCCAGGGAAATGAGAAAGCACCAAAGAAGCAGCTTAAATTGGCTGAATTTTGCAGTTTGATGGTTCTATTAAAGAGAGACATAATTATGTCCTCATATTTGTTAGCAAATCACTTTTTACCTACTGGCTGTTCTTGCCTCTTGGGCTTCAGGCTGTTAGTCCCAAATCTGCTGCAGATCGGTCTCTGCCCCTTGGCTGCTAAGAAGTCACTCACCTTGCTGGTTCTTGGTTCTCTCACCTTAAAATGAGAAAAGTACCATCTACTATGCAGTGTGGTTGCTGTTGTTGTTCCGTTGCTAAGCTGTGTCTGACTCTTTGCGGCCCCATGGACTGCACCATGCCAGGCTTCCCTGTCCATCACCAGCTCCTGGAGCTTACGCAAACTCATGTCCATTGAGTTGGTGATGGCATCCAAACATCTCATTCTCGGTCGTCCCCGTCTCTTCCTGCTTTCAATCTTTCCCAGAATCAGGGTCTTTTCTAATGAGTCTAATGCTCTTTGCATCGGGTAGCAAATGTACTGGAGCTTTAGCTTCAGTCCTTCCAGTGAATATTCAGGTATGGGCTGCTTGAATTCATTGGAGGACTGCACATATATGGCAGTAATGGGACCAGCCTTCCTTCCTGGGTTGTAGGAGTAATTGCACCTTTTTATATTAGTGCTCGGGGGATATTCCTGTTATCTCTCTCACCCTTTTAACCAGATCTAATATTTAAATTCTGGGAAAGAATCAACATGTGATGGTAAATGTAGTGGAAAGAAGATCGTTTGAAACTGTCAGAGAGAAAATTCTTTTGCTCTCATGACCAAATCTTCTAAGGATCACTGGAGGCATTAGGAAACACAGCCTTCCTTGCATTCCATCGATCTTTCTCTGCCAGTTGCACCGTTTATACAGGAAGGCATAGAGAACCCAGGGAAAGCAAGATCATCCGAGGCTCCCCATCAGCAGTGTGGTCTGCCAGACTGTATTTCAAGGTGGATCCTGTCCCACAAAGCTCCTTCTGCTTCAGAACCTTCTGGCTGGTTCTGCTTTGATCCACCTGCCAGCTGTTCTTTTTCTATGGGATTGTTTTCTCCACGGAAGGAAATCTCCGTTTACCAGTCTTCTAAATCATCCTGGCTGGCAGCACCCGGGGTCTTGCTGCTGCACTTTCACTTGGGATCCTTCCAGGAAATGGCCCTGTTCAGCCTGGCGGTCAGGAGTGTCCCTTCTGGACATCACAGCGTGATGACCGTGGGAATCCTGCCCTGGGTGTTTCTCTGCATTTCATGTGTGATGTTCATCTTGCCGAAGCCTAAGGACCATTTTCATCCATAACCTAAGGGGACCCCTTTAGAGAGGATAGCACCTGGCTTTTGGGACACTCCTTTTCCTGGCTCTCTTTGGAGCTCACCCTGTGTCTTATTAAGGAACTCCTCCACCTCCGATGACCCCTTAGACAGCAGGACCCCGGGGGCTCCACCCCCGGTCCACTGAGTCAAGTCTCTGCCTGGGAGAGCCCATCCTCCTCGAGATGTCGTTTCTCGTGTCTCCAGCACACACACACGTGCATCTTTCATGCTCTCCCCAAGGACCTGCTGGCTGCGGCACTTGTGGGCTCCAGGAGGTCCTCTGACAGCAAGGCTCAGCCCCTCCTGGGCCCACTGAGGCAGAACTCCCTTTACATACCACTCCTCATCTCTCTGGGCCTCTTCTCTCCCTCCTGATTGGTGAGCTTGGGCGGAAATAATAGACAACTTGGGGCTGCAGACCTTCTGGGTCTCCTTTGGGATTGACGGTGGAAGGATTGTTAATGCAAGTCAAGATAGAACAGAACCGTTACTTATGGTTTAATGGGAACACACATTTTAAAATGCCTGCTGATTAGAGGGAAGGCATCCTCCTCTATAGAAATCAGTAAATATCTAAAGGCTGTACTGAGAGTGCTTTGAGGGGCTGAAAATGCGTACACGAAAAACTCTCACAGGTCAGTTCTGTTGTTCAGCCCCTAAGCTGTGTCTGACTCTTTGCAACCCCATGGACTATAGCACACCAGGCTTCCTTGTCCTTCACTGTCTCCCGTAGCTTGTTCAGATTCATATCCATTGAACTGGTAATGCCATCTAACCATCTCATCCTCTGCTGCCCTCTTCTCCTTTTGCTTTCAATCTTCCCCAGCATCAGGGTCTTTTCCAATGCCCAGTGAATATTCAGGGTTGGTTTCCTTTAGGATGGATTGGTTGGATCTCCTTGCAGTCCAAGGAAATCTCAAGAGCCTTCTCCAACATTGCAGTTCAAAAGCATCAATTCTTCAGCGCTTAGCTTTCTTCATACATTACTGAATTTAAAAAGAAAACTACTTAGATATTGATATCTGACAGATGGATCCTGCAGAAGGTCAACAGTCTGATGTTCAGAAAGGTGGTACCAGTTTCAACAAATGACTGGTTCTACCAGTGAAGTGAAGTCTTAGTTGCTCAGTTATGTCCAGCTCTTTGCAATGCCATGGGCTGTAGCCTGCCAGGAGATTTCCCAGGCAAGAATACTAGAGTGAGTAGCCATTCCCTTCTCCAGAGGATCTTTCTGACCCAGGAATTCAAACCGGGTCTTCTGCACTGCAGACAGTCTTTCCATGTGATGTTCTACACCTTATAGGCTCACCTCATTCTTTCTTCTCTTCCAACTTTTTCTTACCCATTTACTTAATGTTACAAATCTTGGGTGGTGTTTAAAAACATATTGTTTCTAATCCTGACCAGCTGCCTTTCTTTGACTATTGAGGAAAAAGAATTCACCTTAGTCTCTCTTCATTGTGTGCAGGTCCCCATTGATATTGATTAGCAGAAAAAAAGAAAGTATCGAAAAGTGAAGTCGCTCAGTCGTGTCCGACTCTTTCCAAACCCATGGACTATAGCCCACCAGGTTCCTCCATCCATGGGATTTCCCAGGCAAGAATACTGGAGTGGATTGCCATTTCCTTCTCCAGATCTTTCTGACCCAGGGATCGAACCCAGGTCTCCTGCATTGTAGGCAGACAGCTTTACCTTCTGAACCACCAGGGAAGTTCATTAATTAGCAGAGTTAATATCAATTCCTCTTCAATAGTAATCACTCAGTATTTCTTCATTATTAATTCCTCTTCCTTATCTGGGATCAGAAATAACCTAGTAATTCTCTTAGTTGTTTTCTCTTTTGTGAAAGAATTCTCAATCAGAAGATTGTCCTTGTCATGCCTAATTTCAGTGTTGTATATGAGTCATGTTGGTTTTTAGCCTTAGGTGCAGGTGACCTGTATATTTGCTTCCTGTGCTCAGCGTTTCTCTCCACGCCATGGGAATGCCCCCAAGCACATGGAAAACCATGTTCAGGCCATGCAGCCGGCGTGACCCGAGGAGGTACCCGGGGCCCCATGAGAAGGGTCCTCATAGGCAGCAAGTATAGCACAGAACGTCCCGGTGATGCTGAGGGAGGATCCAGCCGGGGAGCTGGACTCTCCACGGCCTGAGGGAGGAGATGGCTGCAGCTGTAGCATATCCGAGTGGCCTCTGACACATGGGCTGATTAAATTAAAATTACTGGCACAGAAACATGGGCAAATGTCATGCGTTGACTATGAACCAAGGATTCATATCCTGACTCACTCATGAATCAAGTGCTGCCTTTTGGGGGTGACAGTTATACGATCCCCTTGAACTCTGGCTCTTTTGTGATATTAACAGGATGCCCTTTAGCTTGTACGCTTGAGATTTATTGAGCTCTCTGCTCTGTGCCTCCTGACAGTACTCTCCCTGGCTTGCATTTCCATTTGCTTTAAACAAATAATCGCCAGATTGCAATCACCTCACCCTCTTCAGGGCAATGTCCATCTCCTACGGGATTTTTAAAGTTACCTCTGTCAAAAACGAGTCCATGCAAGCAAAGTCCCCAAGTAGTTACTGGGGAGCCAGTGAATAAATCATACAATGCACATACAGTTCTTGGAGGCAGTATTTTAGGTAAACCCCTGTTTAGTTACTGAGTCACGTCTGACTCTTTAGGACCCCATGGACTGTAGCCCACCAGGCTCCTCTGTCCATGGGATTCTCCAGCAGGAATACTGGAGTGGGTTGCCATTTTCTCCTCCAGGGGATCTTCCTGACCAGGGATCAAACCCACGTCCACAGTGTCTCCTGCATTCCAGGCAGACTCTTTACCCACTGGACTTCCCTAGTGGCTCAGATGGGAAAGCATCTGCCTACAATGTGGGAGACCTGGGTTCAATCCCTGGGTCAGGAAGATTCTGGAGGAGGAAATGGCAACCCACTCCAGTACCCTTGCCTGGAAAATCCCATGGACAGAGGAGTGTGATAGACTTCAGTCCACGGGGTCGCCAAGGGTTGGACATGACTGAGCGACTTCACTTTCTTTTCTTTCTTTCTTTCCCCACCGAGCCGCCTGGAAAGCCAGGTAAATTCCTACCTGGTAGAATTTCTTGATTACAGGTAAGGCCAGGGCACCCAAAGGCTGGCACGAGGCAGATGGTTCTCCTCTACCAGACTTGGGGAGTTTCTTGAAACATCTCCATCCACTACAGCAGCCTCATGCTAGCCTCAACAGCTCACGTTAGGAGGGTGTCCACTCTATGTCCACCAAGCAATCCCGCTGGAACCTGGATTCGAGCAGAGGCATGAGATGGGGTGTCCCTAGTTGCCTCCTCCTCATCATGCCCATGATGACCTTGTCCCCTGACCCAAATACCCCTCCAGCCCTGCCTCTGCCCAGGGTCCACCTCTCTTAAGCTTCCATCTCCATTTCCACTGGCATCGTCCCTAAACTCTGCTCCAGGGAAAGCCACCTCTCTGCTTCCCTTCAGCTTCACACACTTGGCATGCGCCTCATGCTTTCGCATCATGTTGTAGATGTTCATTCCCATGACTGTCTCCCCAGGGGCAGGGATAGGGTGAGCCCCCCGTTACAGGACTTGGGAAGAGGTGTTCTGATCACCTGCTCTTAAGCCCCTCAGGGAGGGAAGGGTTATGGGGATGGCCAAACGTCCTCCACCCAACACTGGACAGACAAGACCAGTGTTGGCTTGTGACTCACATGTCCTCACATCTCAGGGGTGGGAGACACCGTGTGTCCCAGGCCACCCGGGGCCACCCGGAGGTTGTACTCAGAACAGAGGGAATACCAGGGGGCAGTGGCCGGGGGCAGGCTTTGTAGTAACGAGAGGGTGAGGCGACCTCTGGTTCCTGAGGGAAGACGTGACTGGCTTGTCTGATGAAGTCACGGGCTGGCAGGGCCTGGTGCCCGCTCCTTGGGGAGATGCAGGCGTGCCGCCTCGTCCCTTGGCGGGGCGGGGGGGGAGGGGCAGGGGTGCTGGCTGAGACACTTTGTCCAGGGAGCGGAGTGAGGAGAGGGTTTGTGGTGAGGACATCCCAGTTTCACCAGATGTTAAGGCAGCTCCCGTACATGCTTGCATGCTAAGTCGCTTCAGTCATGGCCAACTCTTTGTGACCCCATGCACTACCTACAGCCCGCAAGGCTCCTCTGTCCATGGGGTTCTCCAGGCAAGGATACTGGAGTGGGTTGCCATGCCCTCCTCCAGGGGGTCTTCCCGACTCAGGGATCGAATTCACCGCTCTTCTGTCTTTACTACTAGCGCCACAGGGGAAGCAGCCCCTAGGTGGGACCTTCATTTTGCGTCTGAGGCTGCAGAGCCTGTGGGCCAGTGGTGGTCTTCGGGGCTGCATGTACTACCTAAGGGCCTGTGGCCACCAGCTAGGAGGTCTGTGAGGCCCTCCAGCCCTGCATCGCTTGCTTTGTGCTCCCTGGTGTCCCGCATGGCTGCAGCCTGGAAGGTGGAGAGGATCTCATCTTTGGCACCCGAGGCATCTAGGATTAGTGAGAACTCCCCGAGGCATCTAGGATTAGAGAACTCCCTCTGGTGTGTGGCAGGCCAAAAATTTTACAGAGGGGGGATGGACATCTGGATGTCAGGAGCTGGTTTTGTTCTTTCCCCGTATTCATTTTCTGGACATTCCAGCCTTTCCAAAGTAGTCACAGCACTAAAATTTCAGTTACTTCTCTTATTTGTTAAAGGTGTCTTAGGTATTTCCCAGCAGACCTGAGTGATGGAGAATTATCCAAGACAGGGCATCCCCTGGGGGGCTTCACCTGCTGCTCCGAAGGGCCCACGTCTCACGCCCACCTGGATTCTACCCTGGGTTGGCCCTGTTAGCTCTGAGACACTGGAAAAATGACGTAACCCATCTCAGGTTTTCCTCCTGTAAAATGAAAGTGAAGCGCAAGTGTGAGTTGCTCAGTTGTGTCTGACTCTTTGTGACCCCATGGACTGTAGCCCACCAGGCTCCTCTGTCCATGGGGTTCTCCAGGCAAGAACACTAGAATATTCAGTAATATTAGTGAAGGGTGTACTGCTGTTCCCTTTTCCAGAGGACCTTTCTGACCCGGGGATCGAACCCAGGCCTCCCACATTGCAGGCAGATTCTTTACCACCTGAGCCACTAGGGAAGGCCCTGTCTGTAAAATAGGAGTGTTCACAATAGCACGTGTCTCTTGGGGTGGGCTGAGAATAAAAAGCGAAAGAAAAAAAAAGAAAAAGTAGGCGGCATGGACCTGATGCCAGGTCAGCACAGATGCTGTTATCACAGTGTGTGCTGGGCATTGAACCATGCGCCCCCCTGAAATTCACACCCCCTGGAATCTCAGAATGTACCTTCCTTGGAAATTGGCCCTTTGCAGGTGTAATTAGGGTAGGATGGAGTTGAGGTCATATTGGATCTGAGTGGGATTAATCCAATGACAGCAGTCTTAACAGAGGCAGATTTGGACATAGGGAGACACTGGAAAGAAGACGGTGGCTCATGAAAATGGGTGTAGAGATGAGTGATGTGGCCACAAGCCAAGGAGTGGAGGGCCCTGCCAACAGCACCAGCAGCTGGAGAGGCCAGAGGGACTGTTCCCAGAGGCTCTGGGCAGAGGGTGGCCCTGCCAACACCTTGGTTTTGGACTTCTGGCCTCCAGAACTGTGAAGGAACACATTTCTCTTGTTTAAGCCACACAGATTATGGCAATTTGCTACCGCAACACTTACTACAGTATTATACCATTGAAGCCTTGAATTGTGGTGCTGGAGAAGACCCTTGAGAGTCCCTGGGACAGCAAGGCAATCCATCCAGTGGATTCTAAAAGAAACCAACCATGGATATTCATTGGAAGGACTGATGCTGAAGCTCCAATACTTTGGCCACTTGATGGGAACAGCCGACCCATTGGAAAAGACCCTGGCGCTTAGAAAGACTGAAGGCAGGGGAGCAGCGGGTGAGAGAGGATGAGATGGTTGGATGGCATCACTGACTCAATGGACATGAGCTTGAGTAAGCTCCAGGAGACAGTAAGGGACAGAGAAGCCTGGTGTGCTGCAGCCCATGGGGTCGCAGAGAGTCAGACACGTCTTAGCTACTGAACAACAACAAATTCAATTGAAAGCGCGCAGGGGAGAAAACAAAGGCTAAGCTCTCCTTCGGACCCTGTTCTTGAGGACCAGCCTCTTGGGATAATCACTCATCCTACAAAGTGTCCTAAGCGCCTGCGATGTGTCAGGGACCGCCGTGGAAATGATGAGTGAAATTATAGGCACCCCTGTCCCTCAGAGCTCGTGAACCTAATTCCCAGCTTTCAGCTGGTTTGCATTGCTCTCTGATACTGAGGGGGTAGGGGACAAGCCCACCCAGAGCTGTCTTTTTGGGCACAAGGGCTGATTTCCTGAAACTGGCCTTGCAGGTATGTGCTGTGTGGCGGGGTATTCTCAGAGGGCTGGGTGGGCACACAGCAGGGCCAGAGAAGAAGCCCAGGCCGGACACTCATTCCTGGCACTGCCCTGAGCACATTCTCTCCTGCAGCCTGGAGCTGTTGGCACGTGCCCCCCGTAGGTCTCAGGACAGGAGAAGAGCCCTGTGTAAGTGCCCAGGATGGTGCCAAGGCCACGGTGGCCCAGCTGAAGGGCTGCTGTCCAGCCCCGGTGGTCATCTCCTGCCGATGAGACTTCTCCACCCCAGAGAGTGGAGCAGCCTGATTAAATAACCTCGGGTCTCATCCAGCTGTAAAGCTGCCCAAGATTTTTAAGGGCCTGCCTTCTTCTCCACATTCCAGATGAAAATATGTCATGTACTTTTACCATTTCCAAAATCATAGGATGACATTTCTGCTGAACTACCAGAAATCTTCACCCTTCAAATATCATACAATAAAAAACAATTTCGCTGAAGACTTTACTTTGAAAAATATCAGATTTGACTTTGTAGACATCTCACAGACACAGATGTGACCTCCTCCTCCTCTTCCCCCCAAGAATCACAAGGTTTATCAATAGATGGGTGTGTTCAGTTGCTCAGTCGTGTCCAACTCTTTTGTGGCCCCACGGACTGTAGCCCATCAGGCTCCTCTGTCCATGAGATTTCCTGCAAGAATACTGGAGTGTGTGGCTGTTTCCTTCTCCAGGGGCTCTTCCCCACCCAGGGATCAAACCCATGTCTCTTACATCTCTTGCATTGGCAGGCAGATTGCTTACTACTGCCCTGCATGGGAAGTCACCTTATTGGTAGATAATAGCATGTAAAATCAGGACATAAACAAGATTCGATAAATTAAGTAGACTTAAATGTCAACGGACATGAGTTTGGGTAAACTCTGGAAGTTGGTGACGGACAGGGAGGCCTGGCGTGCTGTGGTCCATGGGGTCACAAAGAATTGGATGTGACTGAGCCCTGAACTGAACTGAAATGTCATTGTTAGAATGAGAGTTGTGGAAATTGTTGAAATGATGATTGTTAAAGTCAACTTGTCACCATCGATGGACACCCAAGAAACACCTCAAGGACATTAATGGTCTCGCAAAATTCAGCAGTGTTGTGCCCATAAACCGTGTTTTATTTCCCTTGGAGATAAGTAATTCACATTTCTTTAGCTTTCTATTGATTATAGTTTCTGTAGAGCATTATAGGTTATAGGCGCACAGTACAGTCAGTCGCAGGTTTTCAAGGTTATCCTCCACTTAAGCTGTTTTTTTCAGTTACCAAGTCCTGTCCGGCTCTTGGTGACCCCATGGACTGCAGCATGCCAGGCTCCTCTGTCTTCCAGTATCTCTTGGACTTGGCTCAAACTCGTGTCCACTGAGTCGGTGATGCCATCCAACCGTCTCATCCTCTGTCTCCCCCTTCTCCCCCTGCCTTCAATCTTTCCTGGCATCAGGGTCTTTTCCAATGAGTCAGCTCTTCGCATCAGATGACCAAAGGACTGGAGCTTCAGCTTCAGCATCAGTTCTTCCAATGAATATTTATTTATAGTTGTTATAAAATATGGGCTATATGCCCTCTGTTTCAGCATGCCCGGGTCGTTTATTTTACGTCTACTATTTTGTGCTTCTTAATCCTCTCCCTCCGCCTTGCCCCTCTTCCTTCCCCTCTCCCCACTGGTGACCACTGCTTTGTTCTCTGTATCTGTGGGTCTATGTCTTTTTTGTTATAGTCACTGGTTTCTTTCTTTCTCTCTTTCAAGTCAATTTTTTTAGCGTAGAGTTGCTTTACAATGCTGGTTTCTGCTGTACAGCAAAGGGAGTCAGCCATACATACGTATGTGTATACATCTGCGTATATGTATCACATCTTCTTTATCCATCTTCCTGTTGATGGACACTGAGCTTGCTTCCATGTCCTGGCTATGGTATATAGTGCTGCAATGAACACTGGGGTGCACGTATCTTTTTGAGTTATGATTTTCTCCAGGTATATGCCCGAGAGTGGGATTCCTGAGTCACACAGTGCTTCTAGTTTGGCCTTTTTAAGTAACGTCCATACTGTTCTCCACAGTGGCTGTATCCATTTGCATTTCCAGCGACAATGTAAGAGGGCTCCCTTTTCCTCACACCCTCTCTAGTATTTATTATTTGTAAATCTTTTGATGATGGCCGTTCTGACTAGTGTGAAGTGATACCTTATTGTAGTTTTGATTGCATTTCCCTGCTAATTAGTAACGCTGAGCATCTTTTGTATGTTTCTTGGCATCTCTGTCTCTTCTTTGGATGAAATTCTATTTAGGTTTTCTGCCTCTTTTTGGATTTTTTTTTTTTGATATTGAGCTGAATGAGCTGTTTGTATAGTTTGAAGACTCACCTCTTTTCTGTGAAAATATTTTCTCCCACCCTGAGGATTATCTTTTTGTCATGTTTATGGCTTCTTTTGCTGTGCAAAAGAGTTGAGGTTTAATAAGATTCCATTTGTTTATTTTTGTTTTTATTTTTAATACTCTAGGGGGTAGAGTAATGAAAAAAAAAGCTCTTGCTTTTTGACACAAAAGAGGGTTTTGCCCATGTTTTCCTCTGAGAGTTTTATAGCATCCTGCCTTACATTTAGGTCTTTACTCCATTTTGAGTTTATTTTTATGCATGGTGTTATTGGGGAGTGTTCTAGCTTCACTCTCTCACATGGAGCTGTCTAGTCTTCCAGCACCACTCATGGGAGAGACTGTCTTTTCTCCACTGTACATTCTTGCCTTCTTTGTCGTAGACTAGGTGACTGCCTGTGCATTGGTTTATCTCTGGCCTTTCTATCTTGATCCACTGATCTATATTCCTGTTTTTGTGCCAGTACCACATTTCTTGATTGCTGTAGCTTTGTAGTATGGTCTGAAGTCAGGGAGAATGATTTTTCTACCTGTTTCCTTGCCCCAGCCCCCACCAAGATTGCTGCGGTTCTTCATGGTCTTTTGTGTTTCCATAGAAATTGTAAAATGTTTTGTCCCAATTCCGTGAAAATTGTCCTTGGCAGCTCGATAGGAGTCACATGAAATCTGTAGGTTGCTTTAGGTAGTACAGTCATTTCACAACATCGATTCTTCCAGTTCAAGAACAGAATATATCTTTCTGTCTGTCTGTGTCATCTTTGATTTGTTTCATCAGCATCTTTTTATTTTTCACCAGTCTCTTATAGTTTTCTGAGTACAGGAGTTTTGTCTCTTTAGGTAAATTTATTTCTAGGCATTTTGTTCTTTTTTTGTTGCAATGGCAAATGGCATGATTTCATTAATTTCCCTTTCTGACCTTTCATTGTTAGTGTATGGAAAGGCAAGAGGTTTCTGAGTATTAAGCTTCTATCCTGCAACTTGACCAGGTTCATTGATGAGCTCTATTAGCTTTCTGCTGGCATCTTTTGCTGATGCTCCAATACTCTGACCACCTGATGCAAAGATCTGACTCATTAGAAAAGACCCAGAGGATGAGATGGTTGGATGGCATCACTGACTTAAGGGACATGAGTCTGAGCAGACTCCAGGAGATGGTGAAGGACAGGGAAGCCTGGTGTGCTGCAGACCATTGGGTCACACGGAGTCAGACAATGGCGTCTCTAGGATTTTTTATCTGTGGTGTCGTGTCATCTGCCAAGAGTGAAATGTTCACTTCTTTTCCAAGCTGTGTTCGTTTTATCTCTTTTTCTTCTCTGACTGCCTTGTCTAGGACTTCTAAAATTATATTGAATAATAATAATGGGGAGAGTTGTCTTGTTCTTGATCTTAGAGGACATGCTTCCATTTTCACCATTGAGAATGCTTTTGCTGTGGGTTTATTATATATGACCTTTATTATGTTGAGGTAGTTTTCAGGGCTTTTTTTTTTTTTTAATCATAAATGAGTGTTGAATTTTGTCAATTTTTTTTCTGCAACTACTGAGATATGGCTTTTATTCAGTTTGTTAATATGGTGTACCACATTAATTGAATTGTGTATGTTGAAGAATCCTTGCATCTTTGGGATAAAACCGACTTGATCGTGATGCATGATCTTTTAAACGTGTTGTTGGATTCCGTTTGCTGGAATTTTGTTGAGGGATTTTGTGTCTGTGATCATCCATGATATTGGCTTGCAGTTTTCTTTTTTGTGTGCTATCTTTGTCAGATTTTGATATCAGGTTGCTGGTAGTCTCACAGAATGAAATTGGGAGTATTCCTCCCTCTGAAAGTTTTTGGAGTCTATTCCTTTCTTATTTTTTTTTCTAGTTCATTTTATTTTTTTAGATTCCATATATATGTGATATAGTACAGTATTTGCCTTTCTCTGTCTGAATTATTTCACTTAGCATAATGCCTTCTAAGTGTATCTGTGTTGCTGTAAATGGCAAATTGCATTACTTTTTATGACTGAGTAGTAGTTCATCCCTGGTAAATCCCATGGACGGAGGAGCCTGGGGGGCTGCAGTCCATGGAGTCGTGAAGAGTTGGACACGACTGAGCGACTTCACTTTCACTTTTCACTTTCATGCATTGGAGAAGGAAATGGCAACCCACTCCAGTGTTCTTGCCTGAAGAATCCCAGGGACAGGGTGGCCTGGAGGGCTGCTGTCTATGGGGTCACAAAAGAGTCGGGCTCGACTGAGCAACTGAGCACACACACATGTATCATAACTTCCTAAACAGTAAAGATCGCTCTAAAATATCTGATGATAGACTGTGATTAAGCATTGCACTGCAAAAAAAAAAAAAGAAGTGTATAGAAGTCCACGATCCTACCCGTAAAAATGGCCTGGACTTGAAAGGTGGAGCTTTATCGCTGGCCGCCCCATCAGGTCACAGAGACGGCCTTCTGCTCCCATCTGGTGGCCGTGTCCGGAACGTCAGGATGAGGCTTCTTTATTCGAGCCCCAGGGTTTCTGTGGGGTTGGTTTGACGCCCTCTCGCTCTGTGTCTAGTGCGAATGGATCTTAACTCCAGGTCAGGGTGGCCAGCTGAGCTAGCTAGGTGAGGATGGGATGGGAGACTGTCTCGGATGGGAGACACGGGACTACCAGTGTCTACCAGTTTCTCAGCAGATTCAGCAGCAGCCAGAGCAGTAGTGACGTCACGGGTTCTGCCGCAGTCTGGACCCAGCCCTGCTGCGTGCCTGCAGCCTCTGACAGGGGATGCCTCTTTGTCGGGAACACCCCATGGGCCTCCTCTGCAGGCAAAGTCCAGCCCGTCCTCTGAGCCAGGCCATCTCTCCCTGCAGGGGCCTTGCTTCCTCAGCCAGAGCTCTCTTCTGCCTGAACTGTCTGAATTCCTTCTTGCTGTCGGGCTGGGCTGATGACCTGCTGATGGACAAGGGTTCCCCTAGGTTAGGTGTCTCATGAGAGCAGGGCCTGCCATGCTGTGTGACCTAACAGTCACAGATCCCAGCCCCTGCAGCCCCCTCTGGTCACATCAGATGCACTGACCCACCCCTGAGGTTGCAGAAGCCCCTGCCAACCTTTCTTGGATCTGGGAGGTGGGGCAGCTGGACACGGTGGGTCCAGCCTCCAGGTCAGGGACTCTGTCCTGGAGAATTTGACAGCCAGAGCCTCAAGTGGCTCTGGAAGAAGCTTCTAAGAGGTCCTCTCTCCTCGGTCTCAGCTCCTGTAGAACAGCCCCCCGATACTGCCAGGGGTCTGTTAGAAAGACGCACACACCCAGGGGAATTTAGTGAACCTGCTTGCTGCCAACAGGGTGGTCAGTGCGCACCGCTGCCCAGGACTGGAGAGACCACCTAGCTGCAGGGTGAAGAGACTGAGCCCCCCGCCTGCCCTGCTCTCTGGGGTGTGGCCTGAACCTGCAGGCGTCACGTGCACCCCACCCCGAGGCGTGGCTGCGGAAAGACACAGGGCCAGTCTGTAACCTTTCTTTCAATTCTTGCAAAAAAATTTCATTTCGTAAGAATTTTGAGAAATGAGACAGGCCCAGCTACCTTTATAGGAATTCAGAGTCTCTGCCAGTGGGCATGTTTCTGGCACACACCTGATTTTTTCCACTGGCTACCTGTCACCTGCTGTTTGGCATCAAGCGAGAAGTCGATGGATGAGACTAAAATGCAAATTTCAGTTGGGGGTTGCGTTCTGGGAGGGGGGAACCTGACCCTCCCTTCGCCTGGAGAAACAGGAATTGGCAGAAAGAAGGCCATCACTGGGTGTTGTGGAAGGCAGAGGGTGCCCCCGTGCTAATGAGGGAACTCACCTGTCCATGCACCTGCCCAGCTGGGTGTGCAGTGTCTTCCGGGGTGGGGGTGGGGGGAGAAAATAGAAGTCTGTGGGTTTCCTGGTCCAGTACCCTCGTGGGGATGAGCTCTTGGTGGGGGACGGGATGGTTGGACATGCTTTGTAGAGAGAAAAGTGAGAGGCATGCAGCCAGGGCTTTGTCCTCCACTGCCCTGACCCCTCCGAGAGGCAGAGACCTCCAGCCAAGCTCCGTCATGAAGCGCTGCAACAACCCCGGAGCAGACTCGCGGGGCAGATTCAGAGTGATTGCCGCGGGGCTGCAGAAAAGAGGGTTTCCCGGTCATTTCTTCTAAAGGAAGGCAAAGATTTCAAAGCACCTTTTCCAAATAGAGCCTTTTTCATCATAAAAGAGCACCTAACATTGACAACTGGGAAGTTAACAATAATTTTTTTTTTTTTTTACCCTTGCCTTCAAGTGAGCTGCTGACCTTGGGGAAACAGGTCAAGGCTGTGTGCAGTTGCCAGGGAGACTGGTGTCAGGAATGAACCTCCCGGCTCCCAGCAGCAGGGAGCTCCTGTCTCCAGTCCCACAGGCTACACACCCTCAGAATTCCTAAACGAAAGCAAGAGAGAAAAAGGGCAAAAAGTTCTGAGTCCGTTCATACAAAGAGCCACCATGGCAAACTGTGTTGAGGGGTTTGCCTCATCAAAGGGCAGGGGGTGGGGGCATTTTTTGCAAATATCACGGCCTCCCAGCAACAGCCCTTTCTGTCTCCTGTCTCCCCAGCCAAGTCCTAGAGACCACAGTACAAAGCATCAAAGCTGCTTTTCACGGCAAGATGAATGATTACAGAAAAACGAAGGTGCCGAGGACAAATTTGACAACGCACAAATGAGCCAGTAGTCGTTTACACTTCCAAGTGGAAATCTCTAAGTGTGTAACACACACAGGGCACGACAGGCTGCCAAGAGAATCCTCAGAAATGCACATGGCAGATAACAGGTTTATTTTTGTTTCAGGTGGTGGAAGTTTTAGGAACTTTGAGCAAAACATCAAAAGGTAAAAATTGATCCATACACAAATAATGTAGCCGATGAATAAAACCAAATGAACCCTAACTTATGAGAAAAGAGACAATTTTATTGTTTGTACTTTTATTTGTAAATACCTGTTGGACTGCACCCCACAGGCCTGCAAGCCTTGAAGTTGCTGGGCCGGGAGACCTAAGAAAGAGCCAGCAGACAGTGACAGGGAAATCCATGGTTTATTGGTTGGCGGTGGGGGGGGATGGGGTCTTACTTGTCTAAAGCAAAAGTCTTCAAGAGGCAACCAACCATGTAGAGTAAATAGCAGGCAGCACACGGCAGTGACCTTCACTGCGCGAGCTGGTGGAGGAGGCCGCCACTCACAGGGACAGCGGAGGTCAGGATGGCTCGTGGGGGACCAGGAAGCCAGGCCAGGGTGGGGGCCTGCACCCAGGTCACTCCTGATTTCAGTCCTGTGGTTAAGAGGACTGGGTGCTCAGGCGGTGCCGAGAGACTGCCTGCGGTACCGAGACACTAGCAGACACCTAGTACCCGGGATACTGCCTGCGGTACCCAAGATACTGCCTGCGGTACCGAGACACTAGCAGACTCCTAGTACCCGGGATACTGCCTGTGGTACCGAGACACTAGCAGACACCTAGTACCCGGGATACTGCCTGTGGTACCCGAGATACTGCCTGTGGTACCTGAGATACTGCCTGTGGTACCTGAGATACTGCCTGCGGTACCGAGACACTAGCAGACACCTAGTACCCGGGATACTGCCTGTAGTACCTGGGATACTGCCTGTGGTACCGAGACACTAGCAGACTCCTAGTACCCGGGATACTGCCTGCGGTACCCGAGATACTGCCTGTGGTACTGAGACACTAGCAGACTCCTAGTACCCGGGATACTGCCTGTGGTACCTGAGACACTAGCAGACTCCTAGTACCCGGGATACTGCCTGTGGTACCCGAGATACTGCCTGCGGTACCGAGACACTAGCAGACACCTAGTACCCGGGATACTGCCTGTAGTACCTGGGATACTGCCTGTGGTACCGAGACACTAGTAGATACATAGTACCTGAAATACTGCCTGTAGTACCCAGGATACTGCCTGTGGTACCGAGACAGTAACAGACACCTAGTACCCGAGATACTGCCTGTGGTACCCAGGATACTACCTGTAGAACCTGAGATACTGCCTGTAGTACCTGGGATACTGCCTGTGGAACCTGAGATACTAGCAGACACCTAGTACCCGAGATACTGCCTGTGGTACCCGACATACTGCCTGTAGTACCCGAGATACTCCCTGTGGTACTGAGACACTAGTAGACACCTAGTACCTGAGATACTGCCTGTAGTACCCAGGATACTGCCTGTAGTACCAGGGATACTGCCTGTAGTACCCAGGATACTGCCTGTGGTACCCAGGATACTGCCTGTAGTACCCGAGATACTGCCTGTGGTACCCAGGATACTGCCTGTAGTACCCAGGATACTGCCTGTAGTACCCTGGATACTGCCTGTAGTACCTGGGATACTGCCTGTAGTACCTGGGATACTGCCTGTGGTACCGAGACACTAGTACACACCTAGTACCTGGATGCTCGGGTGGTAGATACTCATCTAAACCCTCAGACTCGTAGGGGTAGGTGGAGCGGGGACTGTCCGGGCAGCCTGACCCTACACCGGGTTTCATGTCCTCCCCAGTTTTCATAACATCTCATGCCAAGGCTGGCCGTGTTTTCCGAAGATGTGGAGCTGCAATTGCAGAACAGGCAGTGTCCTGCATCCTGGAGTCTGGGGGTGTCCCCCGTGAGCGAGCCCCGTGGGCTCTGAGGTCTTCTTGGCCTGCACCACGCCTCCAGCCTCCCCCTGGTGACCCACCCTGAGCAGCCCTTCCTGGCATGGGGGGGGCACGTGCTCTGGGTGCAGTGGCCCCGGCCTTACTGACTCCTGCCCCAGGGAGTGCTGAAGGACCCAGCCTGGAGCCCTGGCCACGTGAACTTCAGGGCTGCTGCTGCTACTGCTGCTACGTTGCTTCAGTCATGTCCGACTTCAGGGCTGACTTGGGTGAAACCTGCACCCAGCACCAGCCTTGCTCACCGCTGTCACCGGCCCACGTCGCCGCTGCCCCAGGTTCCACCCTCCAGGAGGCTGAGCCCCGGGGTTGCAGTGACATGCCCCAGGTCAGGCACAAGCTGGTCTCTGGGCTGGCCTTGGCCACCGCCTGTGACCCCACTCACCAGGCCTCAGCTGCCCACACTTGTCACTGAGCGTCTGTGGTTTGGGCAGGCTGGTTCACCTCCCAGCATCACGTGCCCAGTCACTCAGTCATGGCCAGCTCCTTGTGACCCCCTAGACTAGAGCCCACCAGGCTCCTCTGTCCATGGGATTTTTCAGGCATGAATACTTGAGTGGGTTGCTGTGACCTCCTCCAGGGAATCTTCCTGACCTGGGGTCCGAATCCTAATCCCAGCATCATATCCAGCATCTTTGAAAAGAGGTTAGTGCTTTTTCTCCCTGAAGACAGTTTCTGGGGAAAACTGGTTATCTCCCAGTGATGGGGAGGGTCTCTGCACTCTCTTTGCTTGGTCTGCCTAGATGTGGACTTGGAAGCACCCTTCTTTCCCCTGAACCCCTGGCAGCTCAGAACCCCTCTTCCTGGCAGCTTCAGGGGCATCAGGGGTCTTCTTGATGTTGCATCCTGGTTTCTGCTCAGGGCCAGGCTCTGAGTGGCTTGAGAAGGTGGCTGGAGCCTGCAGGATAAGCAGAGGGTAGAGGACACTGTGGCCCCAGGGCTGGGGTGGAATGGAGACCGGATGTCCAATGACCTGGGAATGCCAGGCACCCCAGCAGGAGCTCAGGGGGCAGTCTCAGGGTGGTTCGACCTGCTGGTCCTTCTGAAAGCACAGTCCCCCTGCCCGCAGAGCCCTAAGTCCTCCCCGTGTCCCCTCCCTCATGCTCTTCACAGGGAAAGGTCTTTGTGGTGCAGATCCTTCCTGGCAGTTCCTGAGGCTGTACCCAGAGGGCACAGATCCAAACACTGGGTGCCATTAGGCAGCGGGGAGCTGGCAGTCTCCGGGGAGACAGTCCGGTAACAGCTCATTTTGACACAATGAGGCATGGTGGTGACTGGCTCAGGTGCTGGGGATTGGGGCCAGGGCTCCGAGCTAATAGATATCCATCACTGGCTTGGCACTGTCATCCCAGCTCATCCATCTTCCCCGGAACTTGAGGAGAAAAGAATAGGGCAACCTGGGATTTTGGCCAATTATCTTCCTGTTTCAATATGACAAATAGAAGTTGGGAAGAAATAAAGAATTGATGTAACTTGGGGAAGCTTTTCTATCCCTGCTGGAAAATGATCCTGGTTGAAGTTCAGGGGAGCCCTGTGTTCTGACAGGAGGTGGCATTGTTGGTGGCGAGACCTCAGCCCACCCCAGGTCTGTGATGGACCCCGGGTTTGAAGGTTGGTGGAGAGACCTCAGCCCACCCCAGGTCTGTGATGGACCCCGGGTTTGAAGCAGGCACAGTTCTGTATACAGCAGGCTGAGAGGAGGGGACGATTCATCACCATCCTAGGGGACAGGCACGGTGACAAACTGCTGAAAAAGGAGAGAGCCAGCCTGAAACGTGAGTCTCCAGTCCTCCCACAGAGGGCTGGCGTCTGTGTCCCTCCCCTTGAAACTGGGTGGCACTCTGTCTCTTTCTACCAAGAGAGAGGCAAGATAGAGAGGCAGAATTCCTGAGATGAGATCGTTTTAAAGGCTGTGGCTCCCCTGAGAAAGGTCTCTGGGCACTCCAGAAGGCAGGCCCCAAGGGCAGCACTCAGAGACAGAAGGTGCCGATGAGCCCAGCCCTGGAGCAGAGTGGCCAGCTGTGTAGGAGGGGAAACCTGAGAGAATGCCAGGCATTCCCATCTTCCTAGCTGAGGTCTCAGACCTGGGAACGAAAGGTAAGCCTGTCCTCCATGCCACGCTCAAAATCAAACCAGTCAGTCCTAGGGAAATCAGCCCTGAATATTCAACATTGGAAGGACTAATGCTGAAGCTGAAGCTCCAATACTTTGGCCACCTGATGCGAAGAGCTGACTGATTGGGAAAGAAACCCTGATGGGAAAGATTGAGGGCAGCAGGAGAAGGGGATGACAGAGGGCGAGACGGTCCGATGGCCTCACTGACTCAAGGGACATGAGTTTGAGGAAGCTCTGGGAGATGGTGGTGGACAGGGAGCCCTGGCGTGCTGCAGTCCATGGGGTCGCAAATAGGCAGACACGACTGAGCAACTGAGCAACAGCAAAATACATTTGCATGTATATATGGCACAGCATTTTTATCCATTCTTCTGTTGATGGACACTTAGATTGCTTCCATATATGGACAATTATAAATAATGCTCTGAACAGTGGGGTGCATTTATCTTTTTAAATGAATTTTTTTGGGGGTATACACCCAGGAATGGAATTGCTGGCTGTGTTATAGTTATATTTTTATCATCTGGGAAATTAGGGTAATAGCTTGTTCTACATTTCATAGGATTTTAAGAAATTCTCACAACAGGTTTGGAGAACTGGTTTTGAAAATTAGAAACTGTCATTTAAATATGGTGGCTTGTAACTTTTTACTGCATAATCAATTGCCTTATGCTGCTGCTGAGTCGCCTCAGTCGTGTCCAACTCTGTGCGACTCCATAGACAGCAGCCCACCAGGCTCCCCTGTCCCTGGGGTTCTCCAGGCAAGAACACTGGAGTGGGCTGCCATTTCCTTCTCCAGTGCATGAAAGTAAAAAGTGAAAGTGAAGTCGCTCAGTCGTGCCTGACTCTTAGCGACCCCATGGACTGCAGCCTTCCAGGCTCCTCCATCCATGGGATTTTCCAGGCAAGAGTACTGGAGTGGGGTGCCATTGCCTTCTCCAAAATTGCCTTATAACCTGGTCATTTAAAGCAACAAAGATGTCTCAGAGTTTATGCAGCTCAGAAATTTGGGGATCAACTGTCTGGGCAGCTCTGACTCAGGGTCTCTCAGGAGGATGTGGGTGCATGTGAGCAGGACTGGGAGCTGTTCCCAAGATGGTGCCCACATGGCTGCTTCCAGGAGGCTTCACCGTCTCTTGGATGTAGACAGGAGGCCACCAACCAAGCCTCCCTCATTGTCCTCATGGAAGATCTTGTATGGACGCAAAGAAGGCTTTCAGGTGCTATTATATTTAGATGCAAAACAACCCAATGGTATGAATACTAAAATTAGCGTCACCTCACAGCCAGGGAGGGGCTTCCCTGGGAGCTCAGCTGGTAAAGAATCTGCCTGCAATGCAGGAGACCCAGGTTCAATTTTTGGGTCGAGATGATCCCCTGGAGAAAGGATAGGCTATGCACTCCAGTATTCTTGCCTGGAGAATCCCATGGACATAGGAGCCTGGTGTGCTGCAGTCCATGGGGTCGCAAAGAGCCAGACACAACTGAGCAACTAGGCACAGCACCTCACA
>SJYF01000373.1:2887233-2907271 GCA_006410515.1 Procapra przewalskii | reverse complement strand
CTTTTCCTATTTGGAACCAGTCTGTTGTTCCATGTCCAGTTCTAACTGTTGCTTCCTGACTTGCATACAGATTTCTCAGGAGGCAGGTAAAGTGTTCTGGTATTCCCATATCTTCAAAAATTTTCCAGAGTTTGTTGTGATCCACACAGTCAAAGGCTTTGGCATAGTCAATAAAGCAGAAGTAGATGTTTTCCTGGAACTCTTTCTCTTTCTCAATGATCCAACGGATGCTGGCATCTCAGAACAGATGCTATTATTCATCAAGAAATATCTTTTAGGAGGATCTTATATAAAACATCTACTTATAATTATATGATTGCAGTCACAAGGGGTGTCAGTAATTGGTGTAGACCATGTACCTTTAAAATAGAGAAAACACATTCAACCTGTGGGAGGAGTGAGGTGCATGGTTATACTTTTCAAATGTGTTACCAGCAGAGGGCACTCCAAGCTAAATTTTGAAATGCATTTCAGNNNNGTTTTTGAATGTCTTCAGTGGAGAAGAGCAAATCAATTAATTCCATCTGTGTATATCAGATGCACTTACAGTTTCTTTTTACCAATGAGATCTCATTGAGTCAGACACAGCGACTGAACAGCAACAACGGTTTCTTCATAAGGAAAAACAAAGGAGCTCGCCTCGGTAAACACATAGACAGATTAAAGGCTCAGTATGGTCCTCCGTTTGAAATAATTTCATATGAAACAACTCTTTCTAAACAGACATTGCCTGGATTTTTAGGGAGAAACACAGTGTAACGTTTCTCATAGATTCTAAGTGAACTTTTTGAAATGGGTTTACTTCCATTCAAAGAATGGACATTTTAGGAGGTTGGCATTAATTCCAGATAACCTATTTAATTCATGCATGAGCGCTTATGCTGTCAGCGTCGGAAGAGACCTTGCGGGTTTCTTCTCACTGTCTCCATGGACCCTCTGTGTGCTCAGTTAAGGAGGTGAGACTAATAGGTAGAAAACAACTCCTGTAAGATTTTTCTGTTTTTCATATATGACCGCTGCAGTTTCCTAGAGTACTCCAAAGGAGAATATATTATCTCAGAGGCTGCCTGTTTAGAAGTTTGTATTGTATTCACAGCGCTCTTGACAAGCAGATCTCCATGGATATTACTATCTAAAAGCATTACTTGGGGATGGATAAGGGGATTTTATTTGCTAGTTATTCTCTCATTTAGGTCAACTTCTGAATATGAATTGACCAGTTGACAGCTATCTAGAAAACAGATAAACTTATCTAATACAGTTTTGAATAGATTCATGAATTTAAATTACCTGCTTCCTGGAAGTAGCTAAAACGGTCCAGGAGAGAAAGACTTTCTAAACTTGGTAAATCATCCATAAATTGAATTTTATTTAAAAAGTCTGATACCTTCATATTAATACTAAAATTCATTTCTTTCTCCAAACTACTGAATAAAAATCAAACTGTGTTTCCTAATAGCATTTGATAAGGTGAGAGGAATGGGAACCTTTTGCCGAAGAATTGATGCTTTTGAACTGTGGTGTTGGAGAAGACTCTTGAGAATCCCTTGGACTGCACGGAGATCCAACCAGTCCATTTTAATGGAGATCAGCCCTGGGATTTCTTTGGAAGGACTGATGCTAAAGCTGAAACTCCAGTACTTTGGCCACCTCATGAGAAGAGTTGACTCATTGGAAAAGACTCTGATGCTGGGAGGGATTGGGGGCAGGAGGAAAAGGGGACAACAGAGGATAAGATGGCTGGATGACATCACTGACTCAATGGACGTGAGTTTGAGTGAACTCCGGGAGTTGGTGAAGGACAGGGAGGCCTGGCGTGCTGTGATTCATGGGATCGCAAAGAGTTGGACATGACTGAGCGACTGAACTGAACTGAACTGAACTGAAAGCTAAACTGGATATAAAATGCTTTATCATCGCACTTATAAGCTTCTTTAGCACAGTTCAGATAGAAACCTGGGCTTGTAACCAGAATTATTAAAAAACAGGTGTCTGATTTTATCTTTTCAATAATTGATATTATGGAAAGAGGATGTGAGCCATGAAGTTAAATGTTTAAATGGTGACAAAATACCTGAATAGAAAACAGTCATCTGCTTTGAAAGCATAGTTCAGACAACTCATTTTTTTTAAGTTTTAATTTTTTTTGCTGAGTTGTACTGGATTTAGAATATGCTATAAGCTTCCTGTGCACAGCAGTGCTTTCACAGCTGTAAAGGCGATGCTCCACTTGTAGTTATCATGAGACACTGGCTGTGGTCTCTGTGCTGCACGGGAGGCCTGTGGCTGATTTCTTTTACACACAGTGGTTTGTGCCTCTGGATTCTCTACCCCTGTCCAGCCCTTCCCCATTTCTCGCTCCCTACAGGAGCGGAGTTTGTTCTCTATCTGTTTACTTTTGTTATATTCAGTAGATTGTTTTAGTTTTTTTTATAATACACATATAAGTGCTATCATATAGGTTTATTTTTTCTCTGTCTGACTTATTTCCTCAAGCATGATCCCCTCCAAGTTCATGCATGCTGTTGCAAGTGGCAAAATGCCATTCTTGTTTATAGCTGAGTAGTATCCCATTGCATTTATACAGCTACACTGTATTTATAGTTCTTGCCATGCAGAAACCAGGATGGTGAGCTAGTTATGAACTTGGCACCTCCCTCGCGGACTCCAGGAGTTTGCTGATGGCTCCCGTGGCAGGAGAGACCGCTTGGGCGGACGGAAGGCCTTGAGTAGAACCCTTTCAAGGACGGCCTGAGTGCTCGGGGGTTGGGATAGTGAGCATGATGCCAGGGGTGCTGGGGGGAGATGAGAGACCCAGAGGAGTTGGGCTTTTACATCACATTGGACAGACACTTTCTGGAAGCAGCACTGGAGATCAGAGATGGCATGGAGAGCTGACATCTTGCGCTGTGACACCAGCTTTACAGGTCATGTGTATCAGCTGGACCCCGTGGTCCCTGGGGAGCTGGGGTCTTGGAATGTGTACTCAGTGTGTTTGAAGCCCTCTCAGCCTGGATTCATCTTTCTTCTGAGGGACTCGTGTTCTAGGTGAGCAAGGCTGTGGTGGGGTCCAGTGGCTTCCAGGACTGTGTCCATGGACAGGAAATTTGGCATTGTCTGCTGGATACAGACATTTTCTTCTTTTTCCTCCTCCAACCAGAGTGTCAGGCTCTGGTTGGGGATGTTTCCTGTATGATCTGGGTTTTAAGTCAGAGATAGAGGAAAAAATAAGCTTTTTCCTAGGAAAAATATCCTAGATCATGATTTAAAGTTTTATGACTTCAAATGATCCACGTTTCAAATTTACTCATCAAGACTTCAATGATAGGTGTCACTAAGGAGGAACAAACATATTTGGAATGTGTAGCTCAAAAAAAAGGTTTTAGTTTATAATTTCTATCTAATTCTTAGATCACATACAATCCTGAATATATCACTTCATTGTGTGTGTGTGAAGTATGTATTAGTTGCTCAGTCGTGTCCGACTCTTTGCGATCCCAGGGACTGTAGCTCACCAGGCTCTTCTGGCTATGGAATTCTCCAGGCAAGAGTACTGGAGTGGGTTGCCACTCTCTTCTCCAGTGGTTTTCCTGACCCAGGGATGGAATTCAGGTCTCCTGCATTGAAGGCATATACTTTAGTAGAGAGATTTAATTTTAAAGTATATTTTAACTAGAGAATACTTTTATGTTATTATAATTATCCATCTACATTGATTTAAATTTCAAAAAGAAAAAAAATACCAAAATTCTATTTTCAAATTCAGAGTATCAATAATCAAACTTCACAATGTAAGTATTAGCATGAATATTATCTGTTTCTCCATGTGGAATTACTTCATACGCAGTAATCTTATGGGTATAATTTCCTTTGGCAGAGACCTTGGGGATTTATGTGAAAGATGCACATGGATAGATTTCTTGCCTTCTTATTCTTCCTAATGATAATCTTACTACTGGTCTGAGCTGAGAATAGAGAAATAACATTTGTCTTTATTTTTAAATTCCATAGGAAATTAAATACCTTTGGTCTACAGTGTTTCTCTCCTCCTGGCTCTTAGATCTCACGCACAGCCTCATTTCAAGTGCTCAGGTCGAAGGCCGACTGCAGGTACGTTCTCTTCATGGAGAAGCGCTCAAAGTATGTAACTATTCATGAAATCACGCACATTTCTCACTTACCCACGACGAGGGGACTCACGTAGCTGATCTGCCCACCTCCCATGCCTGTTCTGAATGCGATGAATCATGTGGGCACATGATCTGTGAAATCAGTTTATCAGTGTAATGAGCGGCGACCCCTGGAGCCCATCAGTTACCAGAAAGGTCTGTGGTGGCAGACGCTGGCAGAGTGTGTGGTTCTCCCCTTAGGCATCTCTGATTAGTGCTGAGAGGGTCAGGCTTCATGGCCACAGGGAAAGACTAGAGCTACTGTGATGATAGAATGACAGTGTTATAAACAAGTTTAAATTATAGCTGCTTTACCATGTTTTAGGCATACAGTAAAGTGATTCCGTTGCCTATATACATATATATATACTACCTTTGTAGACTCTTTTATATTATGGATTATTATTGTAAGATATTGAATATAGTTCACTGTGCTATACATCAAGTCCTTATTATTTATCTATTTTATATATAATAGTGTGTATCTGTTAATTCCAGATTCCTAATTTATCCTTCCCCCTTACTTTCCCCTTTGGTAACTATAACTTTGTTTTCTTCGTCTGTGAGTCTATTTATGCTTTGCAAATAAGTTTATTTGTATCCATTTTTAGGTTCCACATATAATGATATAACGTGACGTTTATCTTTGTTTAAATTACTTCACTTAATAAGATAATCCCTATGTTGCTACAAAGGGTATTATTTCAAAATTTTTAAGACTGAGCTATATTCCATTTCTTTGCATGGCTGAGTGATACACACACACACATACACACACACATCTTTCTCCTTTTATGTATAGATCTTCTTTATCCATCAATTTGTTGTTGGACACTTACATTGTTTCCATGTATTGGTTACTGTAAAGAGCACTGCTATGAACATTGAGATGAATGTATCTTTTCAAACTACAGTTTTTGTTTCTTCTGGATGTATTCCCAGGAGTGGGATTGCTGGAGCATATGGTAAAAAATTAACATGTATAGTATGATGGCATATATATATATGTGTGTAGACACACATACATATGACATATATATATATGGCATATATATGGCATATATATATGTGTGTGTACACACACACACATACACCCACGCACGCACTCCCTTTTCCATCTCTCTCAGATTCTTAGGGTGTAGATCAGTGTGCCACACTGCAGGCCATCGTTAGCTGTATCCCAGGCAAGCAGACAATCCCATGGGGTAGAAATTCACATCTCCCTCCCTGATGCACTGCCCCCTGCAACGTGCTTCACCTCATCTAGAGACACTCCAGACCTCCCAGGAGATGAGTTCTGAGCAGGTAAATTTCGGGTGAATGTGGAAACCCCATATGAGAGGTTGGGGGGCACCTGGAGCCTCACAATGGTCTGGAGATCCTTGATCTTCCCTGGCTTGGATGTTTCTGAATCCAAGGAGAATAGTTAAGGAGGCAAGAAGCTGATCTTCATGTGCTCCAAAATGCCCTCACTCTTTGTAAAACCCAGAGCCTCTTCAGCCACCAGCTTAAACTCTCAGAATAACCTGGATGTTTCTAGAAAAATTTGTGCTTTATAAGTGATGACAAAAGAAAGAGATTTTTTTAAATGGGGGAAAAGTCTGAGGCTGTCCTTCAGAATGACCTAGGGAAACCTCTGAAAGAGGAAACCCAGAAAGAGGCCCAGGAAAGGCCTCTTCAAGGCCCACTTGTAGCCCTCTCCCCACTCAAAACTAACCCCTCCCCCTTGCTGAGGTGCTTTTGTTTCCCTGCCTGGAATGTGCCCTTGTGGAGGGAGGCTTTGGCTACATAAAATGCTCCCCTCCTGGAGCAACCGCGGGGCAGAGTGCAGATGGCAGATGCTAGAGATGGACTTTGGGCTTCATCTCCTGTTAGCTGTGTGATCTGGATAAGTTATTCATCCAGGTCTCATTTTCTTCCTTTGCATAATGTAAAGATTATGAAAAGTAAACAAAAGGAAATAATTAAGCATGAATCTAACAATTGCAAAAACACTGATGAATGAAGTCAAAATCTAAATAAATGCAGAAACATAGTGTTCATGAATTGGAAACTGAACTTATTGAAGATGTCTGATTTTTCTAAATTTATCTACAGATGTGATGCAAGGCCATCAAGTTTCCCGAAACTATTTTTGTAGACATGTGGTGCTGGCTTAGTTACTAAGCCCTATCCGACTCTTGTGACCCCCTGGATTACAGCCCGCCAGGCTCCTCTGTCCATGGGGTTCTCCAGGCAAGAATACTGGAGGGGGCTGCCATTTCCTTCTCTGGGGAATCTTCCTGACCCAGGGATCGAATCAGGGTCTCCTGCGTTGCAGGCAGATTCTTTACCAACTGAATTATGAGGGAAGATGCTTTGTGGACATAGATAAACTTATTCTAAAATTTGTTTGAAAGGCAGAAGATCTAGAACAGCTGATTTCTAAAAACAAAGAACAGTGAGAGGCCTTGTTCTCTCCGATGTTTAGTTTTATTCTGCAGCTGCAGTAGTCAAGATTGTATAGTGTTGATGGAGGCATCAGCACAGCTCAGGGGAACAGAATAAAAAACCTAGACATATCTCACGCAAACATTTCCACCTGGTTTTTGCAAAGATGCAAGAGCAATTGACTATAGCAATTTGACTTCAACAAATAGACTGGAGCAATTGTGCATCTGTAGGCAAAAAATAAATAAATTAATAAAATAAAATAACAAAGTAAAAAGAAACTTTGACCTAAGCCTCAAATCTTATACAAAATTAATTCAAAACGGATCACAGATTTAGATATAAAATGTAAAACTAAAAAACCTTCAGAAGAAAATCAGAGAAAGTCTTTGAGATCCAAGATTGGATACAGGATTCTTAGATATAATGCTAAAAGCATTATTCATAGAAGAAAAATTGATGACTTGGATTTTATCTAAATTACAAACCTTTGCTCTGCACAGGAGAATGAAATGACAGGTTCCAGGTTTGGAGAAAATGCTTGCACACATCTGATAAATAACCTGAGTAAAACAGACGAGGAAATTGCAAACTCAGCAATAAAAGAAGTTAGAAACTTCAGTGCAGATATGACATGACTTAGCAACTGAACAACGGCAACAGATATGAATAACCTTATCACTAACGGAGAGTTACAGATGGAACTGTGTGCATGGCAAGATGCTCAACCTCAGTAGCTATTAAGGAAATGCAAATGAGAACCGCAACAACAGCACCGCATACCCAACAGAAGAGCTAAAATCCCAAACACTGGTGAGGAAGCAGAGACACCAGGTCACTCAGATTTTGCTCCTGGGGTTGGAAAACAGCACGGACACTCTGGGACACAATTTGGCAGTTTTATTTTTGTTTTTTTAAAGTACATCTATTCTTATCAAAGTATCCAGCAATCACATCTTAGGATATCTATTCTCTAGAAATGAAAAGTAGATTCCCAGAGAAATGTGTGCATGAATGTTCACAGCAGCTTTATTTATAACAGACAAAACCTGGGAGACACCCCGTTGCTTTTCCAATGGGAGAAGGTTAAACCATGGGATGTCCATACTATGGAATCGTCCTCAGAAGTAAAGGCACGGTTACTGACATGCGTAAAAACCTAGATGAATATCCAGGGAATTATGCTGAGGGACAAAGTTAATGTTAAAAGATTACACACTGCATGATTCTACCTATATAACCCTGCTGAGATGACAAAGGATACGGAGATCGGGAACACATGGGATTTTCCCAGACAACAAGGTGGACCTATAAAGGGTAGCATGGAGCAGTTCTGTACAGTAGTAATGGAGGTCTATATACAAAGGGTCAAATTACTTAAAACTGCACCCACCCCACCCTCACAGAAGCACATGTACACACACAGAAACACAGGCACCCAACACATTTCACTCACCCAAGCACGTGTATAATGCTGGTCTGGAGTCTAGGCAACTGTATTATATCAGCGTCAATGTCCTGCTTACAGTGTTGCATTACATCTACAAAACGTCACCATTGGGGAAAACTGGGTAAAGTTTCAAGGAAGTCTATGTGCTCTCCTGAAGCCTCCTGTGAGCCTATACTTTATTCTGAAACAGAGCACAAAGGGCATTAAGAAACAACCTTAAAATGTTTACTATATTAGAATAAAAAATCATCCACTTTAGATTCTTCTTCTTGAATCCACTGAGTTTGTCGACTAAAAAAATACAGTCACAACCTGAAAGTAGAGAGTTGTTTCATTTGGTGGGAATGTTTAGGACTCCAGCCTAAACATGGGAGAGAGCATCTCAGTAGACCTGAGAAAACTTACTCTCAGGGAGGCAGGAGGGGAGGTCAGGCTCTATACGTCTGCAAGAAAGGGAGCAGACTGTCTGAACATCAAAGATCCGGTGCCAAGTTAAGGAACTTAGCATTCTGTGCCCGGGAAGCCGCAGCGTCTGGGCTCACTGAACCCGCTCCTTTCACGTGCACCGCAGACGTCGGGGCCAGGCGGCTTCTGTGCTCACCCTGTTTCCTGCATCCCCCCAGCGTCTCAACAGTCAGTGTGGTGGGTGGCAGAATGCTCTGGGTCTCAGATTTGGGAGCCCTCATTCACATCTGGAGGCCAGACATCATTGATGGCTGTGACATTTCTCATTTATTAATATGACAGGAGATAATTTCATTTCACAAATTCATAACCAGGAAAGCAAAAAGCAAAGTGAGAACTCAGTCTTCTACTAAAGAGAGAGATCCTCAAATCCTGTAACAAAAGTGCACACAGGCTCTTAAGCTTGGAGGAAATGGTCCAGCAGAAGGAGGGCCTCGGGCAGGTGGCCTCCTCGCATCTTCCAGCAGGAAGTCTCTGAAGTAGCAGCTGTGTTCCGAGAGGCAGACCAATGTCTGCTGGACTGGAGTGACTAAGAATGTAGGCGCCTCCCTGTCTGCTACCATTGTGAAGAGGTAGAGCCAGGGCTGCACCAGGATGGACTGACTTATTTCACAAGCTGCGCAGCTGGAGGAGCAGATCCTGAGAGTGGGCACCAGCAGCGGATCTTCATCGCCTGAAAGGAAGGAAAGGCCCTTGACCCAGCCGAGGCTCAGAACCTTGCAGGAAGCTGCAGAGTCTTCTCTCCAGCATCTACAAAGACCTGCTCTTACGTGAACTTCCAACTTGCCAACATCCATAGTTTCCTTAATTCCAAGATTTAAAAAAAAAAGGAAAAATGAAACAACTTTTCTTTTCTTTTTTTTTCTGTAAGTTGATTTCCCTTTTTATTTTTTTTATTTTTTAATTTTTATTATTATTGTTATTTCCCTACATTACAATACTGTATTTGTTTTGCCATACATTGACATGCATTGGCCATAGGTGTACCCAACCTCCCAATGCCAAAGCCCCTTCCCACCTCCCACCCCATATCTCCCTGGATCACCCTGTGTGCCAGCCCCAAGGATCCTGTATCCTGTATTGAACATAGACTGGCACTTCGTTCAACTTTTCTAAACACTGAGCAGAGAAAGAGGACATGTACAGAAAAAGTTCTTGTGATCACAATGAAAAAGTTCTAGTTGCCTAGTATTTGAATGGAATCAATTATGGATTAATTATACATAAAATTCATCTCAATATTTCCAAAGCGTGCTTCTAAACAAAGCAAAAAGTGTACATATGATCCAGTACTCTATGTATTTTCATACTTTAAACTAAATATTTCCTGGAACCCTTATGCATGCCATGTTCCTTCTTGCAGACGCTAAGACTGTGAGAGAAGTTAATGGTCGCTTACGTGATTTATCATCTAAGGACTGTCTGAGAATCTTTAAAAAGGATTTGGATCTGATATTTTTTATTTCACATTTTACTGCCCTTACCTCAAAATCCCCCAAATTTTGCTATGCTTTTATCTTTACGGCTAGTTCCATTCAATGAGAGTACATACTTGATTTTTTGGAATGGATTTGGGCTCTGCAAAGTTTACCAGCTGAATCTTGGAATCCACCACGGACCTGTGGTGACCTGTGGGAGGGGCAGATATAGACTTTATGTTATCTATTTGCCCACAGGGGGCAAGTAAAATTCTCAGGCCATTTGAGTGAACATACCAGTGACTATTCAACTAAAGAATGGCGAGCATAAGCTAGACCTCAAGCCCTGGACCCCAAGACTAACACTAACCCGATGTGTTGGTGTTGATAATATCCTACTTTTGCTGAATTATTTCAATGTCATTGAAAATCATATGGTTGACTTTGTAATAATCACCATCATCATTACTATCATCATTACCATCAGCGTCTTCACCACCATCGTCACCACCGTCACCTCCATTGTCAAAATCGTCACCGTTCTCCTCGTGACCATCATCACTGCCACCGTCACCACCACCATCATCATGTCAATCCTCTCAAAGTCAGATCTTCCAATGTCTCTTCTTCATTAAAAAAAGCCCACTTCAATGTCTTCAGTGATTCTTGCCAAAAATGCATTATTTTTCCCCAAATTTCTCTATAAAAATATTCCCTCCAAAAAATAAGAAAAGGAGTAGAAAGGAAAAAATATCAACTGAGACATGAGTTAAATTTCATATAGATCATATGTCCTGTTTTCATAGATATACCTAAAAGGAAGATGCTTCAGCAAATTTAGGGAGACCTAAAAATGGAGACATACTGAGACAGATAAAATGTTATCTGGTTATTTACTGTTTTGATACAAAGTTGAGAGGGCTGGAGAATCCCTGACACTTGAAATTTAAATATTATCTATTAAATATTAGCGATTCATATGATTCCTCATATTTAAAAGTCACTTTCTACTTTTTTCTATATTTTTGCTCTTATATATTCTGTTGGCCATCTTACCAAAAAAGGGACCTTTCATCAGTTTATGTTTTATCACGTTGCTTTGCCCTCGTAATTGTCACCACACATATTTAGCTTGTCATTGCCTATATTTGCAGGCAAGAGGAGCACCGTTATGCCGAGGAATTTCTTTACTCACGCTATGCTAGCAACGGTGCGCCTTTCGCTGCCACGCACAGCCTCAGTTTTGGGGACATTGGTATTTAAACATTTAATAGGTAGCAACACACAGCCCACAGTGAAGATCACTTCTAGCTAATGCATTTATGACAATCAGACAGCTTCAGACACAAAGTAACGCAGCTAATGGGGATTAGGCCTGAGTAATTCATATGGAAGCATTTTCATTCGGTAGTAGGACACAATATCGGTTGCTCTACAAGCCCAGCTGATAGAAAATGAAACTTAAGCTTTTCGCCATTAATGTGACCTTCGTCGGTACCCTGTTGTTTCCTGGTTAGTGAGGTCAATGGATTTCCGGTTATAATTTTCACAGAAATACTGACTATGAAAACGTGCAGAACAGCCTTTTTGAGAAAAAAAAAAAAAAACTGCTCTTCCAATGAGTAGTTTCTTCACCACAGTTGTTTTGTAACAAAAGAGGAATCTTTAAATATGAATTGAACAGCTATAGAGCCATTTGGGCCCCCCAGGGGGCTCAGTGGCAAAGATTCCACCTGCCATGCAGAAAACACAGGTTCGATCCCTGGGTCGGGAAGATCCCTGGAGAAGGAAATGGCAGCCCACTCCAGTATTCTCGCCTGGGAAATCCCATGGTGGAGGCGCCTGGTGGCTACAGTCCATGGGGTAGTAACAGGGTCAAATATGACTTAGTGACGAAACAAGAGGGCACTCACTGCAGCTGACCTCAAAACGGTAATCGGCTCAAACACTGTTTTGTTGCAAAATCTCTGTGGAGATAACCACCATGAGAAGAAGATGGAAAACTTTGCAAGAGACCCTGATGAAAGCTGGTGGAAAACAACAAGACTGTTGATATGTTATTTTACCCTTTAATGTCATACAATTATTTCAACTTTTACACTGATGGCAAATATCCACCTGGCAGATATATGATGTGATCCACTCTATAATTAACCTTCTGAAAGATTCTTTATTTTCAATGATGTTCAAAATGAACCCCAAGAAAATCAATCATCATACAATGATGGAGGGGAAATTGTAAGCAGTTAAAATGGCTACATGGAATTTCAGGTGTATAGGCTGTGAGAGAATTCCATATTCCCTTTAATAAATTCACACAGTTTAGAATTTTTATTTTATCTTGAGGTTTTACATTTTAATCTGTCGTCTCAAACCACAGATGAAATCTCACCAATATTAACCCGTGAATAAAAATGGAGAGAATCCCAGGGATGGTGGAGCCTGGTGGGCTGCCATCTATGGGGTCACACACAGTCAGACACGACTGAAGTGACTTAGCAGCAGCAGCAGCAGCAATGACAGCTTGTGCGGAGAGACACATTTTCCCCACGATCTGTTTGGAATGATGAGCCGGCTTCCACAGCAGGGAAGAAGGTGCAGGTGCGCCCCTTTTAGGAAAGAATGTATGCTTCTGTGTTCAGTAACAACAGGTTTTCATCTTTTTAAATTTAGGAACAAGTCATGGCAAAGGAAGAAAGAAAGACAAAGCTAGGGTCACAGTGCCGGCTTCGTGGAAAGGGTGATAAACTCAAAGGTGCGTCAGGGCCCCGCGTTTATCAGGCACTATGTCACTTAAATTAAAGTTATGGCTAATTCATTAGATGTCCTCTGAGTCCCCTGGTAGACTGTCATAGTAAACCCACACAAGACTTCTGCCATAAAGCCATTAAAAAGATGCATGGGCCCCTGAGTTCTCTGCTAACTTTCCATGTCGAAGCTTGGTGACTTACAACGTTCATTCGTGTGGGTAGCAGGGGTGTTTGTCAGCTATTATGACTGGACTTCCAGAGGCACTCAATTTACAGTATCTAGAGTGGAGTGGAAATGAATGAACATCTGTACATTTGCTCAGATACTATGTCAGGCGATACGAAATTAGCTGTCATAACAAGTCCATAAAGCCTTAACACACTATTTGTCTTGCTCAGTTTATAAAGTACATAAACTCTGGTGAGCTGATCTAAGCTGGCTCTCTTTGGAGGACAGCCTGATTAAGTGGTAGTGAGAGTCTCATATGGATTTGACCCTGCTGACAAGTTTTTCTTCACTGGTATTTTCTCTCGTGTTATTTGCATGCAGAGCTGTGGGCAACAATTCCATCATTTTAGTCTTTCTCTTGGTTCTTTTATTTTTTTCTTAATGTTTTAGTTTAACAAAAGGTTGAGAAATATTTACCCTTCCCCTTTCTACTCTCCCTCCCACCTCTTCTGCTCTCTTCTTCCTCATCTTCCTTTCCTAACACCTAACTTGGCAATAATAATTTGCAGTCTGCATTCAGGCATGTTTTACCTGGAAAATGTGAGAGTGAGTAAAGTGAAAGTGAAAGTGAAGTCAAGTCTGACTCTTCGCGACCCCATGGACTGTAGCCCACCAGGCTTCTCCGCCCACCGTATTTTCCAGGAAGGGTACTGGAGTGGGTGCCATTTCCTTCTCCAGTAAAACCTGTTCTCAAAAAGTGTCAGTGTTAGTTGCTCATTATGTCCAACTCTTTGCAACCCCCTAAACTGTAGCCCACCAGGCTCCTCTGTCCATGGGATTCTCCAGGCAAGAATACTGGAGTGAGTAGCTGTTCCCTTCTCCAGGGGGATCTTCCCAACCCAGGGCTCGAACATGGGCCTCGCACATTGCAGGCAGATTCTTTACCGTCTGAGCCACCAGGGAAGCCCCAAAGTAGTTGGTAAAGAAAGAGATGTTGGCAGATGAAGACTTAAAAAGGCCACCTTTCTGATGGAACTATTGTAATTTGCAAAACACTTGAGAATTTAGCCAGCCTTCTTCAAGGGACGGGCACTACGATGTCCACGTTTTACCTAATATTAGAAAACCTTTTTCCTCTACACACTTTCATATAGCTTTTACCTGTTATTTTCTTTCATCATTTTTCCTTTGAAATTGTAATGTGAAGATTTTTATTATACTCTTTTAAATTCATAGATCCAACATAAGAGTTGTCACCTAGTTTAACGTCACCAACAGGAAATGAAAACTCTGCCTTACTGGAAATTGTGCCTCTATAAACTTCGTGATGCTTGCCACTACAATTAGCTGCTGTGTTTCTGAATAATACTTAATGCGAGCAACAGACTAATGAAAGTAGCTTCAAAGATCCTGACCTTTTGGTGCACACTAATTGATTTCTACCTGCCTATTGTTACCTTCCCCAGCTGGGGTTCTTTTTTAAAACTTTTCCTAACTTTGGTAGGAATTCAGAGTATTCCAGTTTGGAGAATAGGCTTTACTTACCCTCACATTTTCCAGGTAAAATGTCCCTGAAATTATTCTCTAGGTAAAATAATTTGAACTGAAAATATTAGGTTATTATTACCAGATGTGGTATCAGAAAAAAGAAGAGGAGGAGGAGGAAGGGGTATCACTAAACAGTTTTAAAATAAAATCTTAAGAAAAAAATAAAAGAATCAATCCATCAGGGACTCAGTGGACATGAGGTTGAGCAAACTCTGGGAGACAGCGAAAGACAGAGAAGCCTGGCGTGCTGCAGGACTTTGGGCTGCGAAGAGCTGGGACATCACTTAGTGACTGAATGCCAAAGACAACACACAGACATTTCATCACTGATTCGGTTTCACTTGGATTTGATATAAGAACCTAACACAGCGAGGGCCCGCCAACATTTAGAGAATTTGCTTTTAAAACAAGACATTTAATCGAAACATCAAAAATAGACACATCTCATCTCCATCACCCACACATGCAGAATTGCAGATTTCCTCGGAAGCCCTTAGACACAGCTCTCTTGAGGATCATAGAGCATATCACTGCCAGCTACCTTCTAGACCTTCAGTTCAGTTCAGTTGCTCACTTGTGTGTGACTCTGTGCAGCCCCATGGACTGCAACACGCCAGGCTTCCCTGTCCATCACCAGACCCCAGAGCTTGCTCAAACTCATTTCCACAGAGCTGGTGATGCCATCCAACCATCTCATTCTCTGACGTCCTCTTCTCCCGCCTTCGATCTCTCCCAGCATCAGGGTTTTTCCAATAAGTCAGTTTTTTTTGCATCAGATGGCCAAAGTATTGGAGTTTCAGTTTCAGCATCAGTCCTTCCAATGAATATTCAAGGCTAATTTCCTTTAGGATTGACTGGTTTGAATTCCTTGCAGTCCAAGGGACTCTGAAGAGTCTTCAAAACCACAGTTCAGCTCTCAGATTTCATTGTAATCCAACTCTCACATCCATATATGACTACTGGAAATGCAATAGCTTTGACTAGACAGACATTTGTTGGCAAAGTAATATCTCTGGTTTTTAATATGCTGTTTAAGTTGGTCATACTTTTTCTTCCAAGGAACAAGCATCTTTTAATTTCATGGCTGCAGTCACCATCTGCAGTGATTTTGGAGCCCGAGAAAGAAAGCCTCCATTTCCGTTGTTTACCCATCTATTTGCCATGAAGTGATGGGACCAGATATCACGATCTTAGTTTTCTGAATGTTGAGTATTAAGGAATCTCCACACTGTTCTCCATAGCGGCTGTACTAGTTTGCATTCCCACCAGCAGTGTAAGAGGGTTCCCTTTTCTCCACATCCTCTCCAGCATTTATTGCTTGTAGACTTTTGGATCACAGCCATTCTGACTGGTGTGAAATGGTACCTCATTGTGGTCTTGATTTGCATTTCTCTGATAATGAGAGATGTTGAGCATCTTTTCCTGTGTTTCTTAGCCATCCGTATGTCTTCTTTGGAGAAATGCCTATTTAGTTCTTTGGCCTGTGCTATGCTTAGCCATATACTCCTTTATTTTCAATTATGCAATGTCTCCCTATATCCAAGCTGTTTTCTTTGTTTCAAAAGTCTATTTTTGTTGACATTAAAACAGACCCTCCAGTTTTCTTCTGCTCAGTAGATTTTTTCCCATCAAGTTTTAGCTGTCTTTTAGCCCTTTTATTTAAAGAGGGTTTCTTTTCCACATCAAGCTCTGACTTTGATTTTTCTATTTAGATCATTTATATTTCACTTGCTTATTGATATGGTTGGACTCAACCACAATTTTCTCTTTGCTTTTTAATCTTTTGCATTTCCCCTTCTTTTCTGTGCTCCTTTTTGGAATCATTGAGCATGTTCATTTTATCTCCACTGTTGACTTATTGCTTATACCTCCAAGGGGGCACATTCCCTAATTCCCCTGCTTTGGGGTCTTCCCACTTGCATCGCTCCCCTCTCCCCCAATATCTTCCTCTGTCCTCTGTGTTCTCGTGGGCCCCCAGCAATCTCCTGAGAAATGTGTGTGCTCAGTCCTACTGTGAATCCTCAGGCATTGTCCCTCTCACCCAGAGGGTATTTCTCTCAATTTCCAGCCATATTCTCTGAACTCATGACTCAGTGGACCAGATTCAGGGACTCGGAATGAAAGCAGAGTCAAGCTTCAATAGTCAAGCTTCCAGTGAGTTGCATTTCTGCTTTATCATTAACCCTGAATTATGAAAGCTAGGGACAAACATGGAAATCTTTCTGAGGAAAGAATCTTAAAATCCAATTCAAAGAAATTGTCATGGGTCTTGAATATGTCAGGCAATTCTGCGGCTTCTAGGTCTAGCTCCTAATTCATGCCGTCTTAAAGATTCTTTAGCTTGTGGTTATTGTTTGCTGTTTGGCTGCTTGTTTTTTATGTTTCAGACAACTTGAAGCCTGGTTACCTCAATTCTCAGTTTTAGTCATCAGAACCATATTTTGTTCTTCATCCAAACACTGGCTGGACTTTTGCCTTGCTGTGAGTCAGGATGACATTTTTCAGCTTCTCAAGTATTAATGCATAAGGATGTTTCTAAGATTTGCAGCCGTCCATAGAACACGGACAGCCACATGAATACTTAATGTACTTTCAAACCTGAATGTATTTTGCTGAAGACTGGGCATTCATCCTTCTAATTTACAAATAGGAGTAAGACTTTACCTTTTAAAGATAATGTTTCAGGCTATAGAAACATGTCAGAAACTCAACATTCCAGGTTTTGGTTCCATGGTGACAGAGTGTAGAATATCAAACTGCTATTTATGTTTCAAACAGAAATGATTCTTTCTCACTCTCCCAACTTCACAAAAGAAAAAAAAGTGTACCTCAAAGTTCAGATTGTTTCTAATAGCTTCAGTGGATATGTCAGAATTCTCAAAAATGTGATATATATCATGCTTTAAAAAACATAAGCATTGTTATGTGTCTTAGCTTGGGAAGCTAGAGCAAGATACCATAAATTGAGTCGTTTATATGAGACATTTATTTCCTCCCAGTTCTCGAGCCTAAGAAGTCCAAGGTCAAGATGCTGATGAATTTGGTTCTTGGTAAGGACTCTCTTTGGCTGCTTGATGTGAAGAAGTGCCAACTCACTGGAAAAGACCTTGATGCTGGGAAATATTGAGGGCAGGAGAAGTAGGGGGCAACAGAGGATGACATGGCTGGAAGGCGTCACTAACTCAATGGACATGAGTTTGAGCAAACTCCAGGAGATAGTGGAGGGAAGAGGAGCCTGTGTGCTCTAGTCCATGGAGTCACAAATGGTCGAACATGACTCAGCAACTGAACAAAAATAATGACTTCTCCCGGCTTGCAGATGCCCTCCATCTGGCTCTGCCTCATGATTCCACCTTTGAGTTTGGCTGGAGAGAGAGCTCTGTCTTTCTCTTTATGGGGACACTCACCCTGTCATGGGATCCCCCACCACCACCCTGACCTCATGACCTCATCTGAACCTAATTACTTCCCAATGGTCCACCCTCATAATACCATCACATTGGGGTAGGGGCTTCAACCTACATGTTTTGAGGAGACACAAACATTCAGTCCATAACAATATATAACTACCCCTTTATTCTTGGAAGCTTGCAAGGGCAGTTTCAAAATAAAATAAGATTAAAAAATATTCCTTGTACGAAATGACTTAGTATCTGTTCCATCTATATATTATAAATTTACAAGCACAAACTGATAAAGATTGAGAGTATGATCAAAATCAAACAAAAATATATCTTCAAGAAGTACAGCTAAAATTATGTGAGTAAAAGTTGCAGCTAACAAGATATTGTCAAAACAGTAAAGAAAGGTTTTCACTATAAAGGCTGAGGTCAATTTTAAAGCAACAGCATTCAGTATGACACAGGGATCATTCTTAATTACATAGTCTATCCAAAGTTAGAGGATTAGAAATCTTCGTTTTGTATAATAGGCAACTATTTTTATAATCATAAATTAAAATTTGTATACATCAATGTAATGATAGAAATTCCATAATTATGAGAGACATTAGCACATCTCTATCAGTTCTTGATAGAAAAAAGTTATATAATTAGTAAAGAAGCAAAAATAAAATAAAGTTAAGGAGAGTGTAGAAGAGAAAATAGAAATAAAAGGCAGATGGTTAGTTCTAATTTAACTCTCATGAAACCTTCAATAAGATGCTTCAAAACATCACGCTTACATTTTCTCATCTATAAATTGGGTCTTATTAGGATTGATAAAGGTGATATTATAAGTTAATGGGAGAAAATAATTATTCAGTAAATGGCAAGCTTTGTGTTGTCTGAATTGGCAAACCTAAAATAAAAACTAATAAAGTGAGATTATTACCTCATCTTCTTCACCAATATAAAGCTCAAAGCCTCAGACAGTAAAGAGTCTGCCTGCAGCGCAGGAAACCAGATTTAATCCCTGGGTCAGGAAGATCCCTCGGAAAAAGGAATGGCTGCCCCCTCCAGTATTCGTGCCTGGAGAATCCCATGGACGAAGGAGCCTTGTGGGCTACCATCCATGGGGTCACAAAGAGTGGGACACAAATGAGTGACTAACGCTTTCCTTCCCTTTTGCTTTCATACACTTATTGTAAAAGTAATGTGAAATCATAAGAATACTATAGTGCATAGTATATTTCAAAAATATCATCTCAGAATCAGAAAGATTTTCTTAAATGTGACAAAAAGCTTGGAAGCCATAAAGGATAAGGATTGATAAATTTCACTATATTAAATAAAATAGGCCTAGAATAAAGACACCACAAAGCCAAAAGCCAAATGACGGATGGAGGAAGATATTCATAACTAATATAAAGGGATAAGATAAAAGAAAATTCCATAAATCAGTAGTACAGAGATGAACACAATGGAAAAAGTATCAAAGAATGTAGAGAGTTTTAGAAAAAGAAATGTAAGTATTCTTTACTATATGAAACAATACTCAAATTACTCATTAAAAAAAATTGAAAACTAAGCTAAAACAAACTATTTCTTCTCATATGATCAGATTGACGAAGATTTAAAGGTTTGAAAACATTTTCTTGGTGAATGTGGACTAACAGCCACCCCTGAGGACTTTTCTGAAGGATCAGTGGGTATAATTTGTAGAAGGTAACTTGTGCACACATCCTTTAATTAATTCATTTCTTATTTTAAAAAATTTTATTGAAATATAGTTGCTTTACAATGTTGTATTAGTTTCAGGTGTACAGTGAAATAATTCAGTTACACATATGTACATATGAATGTGTATATTATATTCTTTTGTAACATTATTTTCCATTATAAGTTATTTTGAGATGTTGAGTATAATTCTCTGTGCTATCCAGTAAGCCCTCGTCAGTTATTTCATATCTGGAAAGAGGTGAAGAAGGGACAGTTTTAGTCCTTCAGTCGTATCTGACTCTTTTGTGACCTCACGGACTGTATCCCCGAAGGCTCCTCTGTCCATGGAATTCTCCAGGCAAAAATACTGGTGTGGGTTGCCATTCCTTTCTCCAGGGGATCTTCCCCACTCAAGGACTGGACCTGAGTCTCAGACTCTTTATACTTGTATTGTCTGAACTGGGAAACCTAAAATTCTTTATATTTAGGCAGATTCTTTGCCGTCTGAGCCGCCAGGGAATTTTACATTTAGTAGTGTGT
>SJYF01000373.1:2874102-2884750 GCA_006410515.1 Procapra przewalskii | reverse complement strand
CAGTGGATGGAAAGATGTCAAGTGACTGTTTTGTTTGATGAAACTGGGATGATCAGTTGGCCTTCACGGGTCATAGTGGCAGGCCGTTGCATATTCCCCAATTTGAAATGGCCAGTGATGCTGAGAGACCATCTCTTGCCTGGAAAGGAGGGGAAAGAAAAAAACCAACCTAATAATAAGTCTGGGCATTAAAGCTACAGAGCTGAGAAGACCTACACAAACCACTTAAGCACACTCATTATTATGGCGATTGCTACCTCAGGCCACTGGAGACCTGGTAATTTAGTCAGCATTATGCAGTTTGAAGTGTTTCATGTTCTGCATGGAGGCAGGCTGCAATTCAAATATCAGTGGCCGTGAAAAATATGCACATACGTTTAGTAGGAAAATCTCCAAGGGGACAACAGGGAAGATGGGCATATGTCTTCGCTGTGTGATGAAGGGTCTCTGTGAATTAATCATCCGGAAGCAGTTTATCACCATCTTTCATTTTGCCAGAAACGTTCCCCCTTCATTTGCTGGAGAAGCTTATTAAACATGCACATCCTGGAAGATAATCGGGCCAAGGCCTCGGACGCTTAAATGCAACAGGGTTTGCAGGCCCTGTCCTGACACAGACAGCCTCCCCATTGACGGGGTTCCTGATGGCCGGGGTAATTGCTTATTTTATCCAGTTAGGGGACCCGTGCTTCTTTCTATCGGCTACTGTATTACAGCAATTACTGCAAACCATCCTCTTGTATAATTTATGGGGAAGGATCCAATTTCATTGAGATCATCTTTAAAATGTAAGACACTCTTTGTTCACACGCTTCCAAAGATTAAAATTTTTATTGCATGTTCTAGGAGCTAGGGAGGCTTCACTTTCTGTGCGAATTTAAACATCTGGATCGACATGTCACCTGTGTGATTGGTTTGTTTAATTCGAGGGCTTGGAGTAGGGGTTGTTTTGCCTCCCAGATAAGGTATCTCTGAGTGAAACACCTAATTTTTAAAGTGAAGATAACACAAATGGCCATTTTTAGGAGCGCATCCTGACGCCTTTAGAGCTGAGGGTGCGTGTGTCTGTCGGAATTACGGCCGTGGTTATGCCACTGGGCTGCTGTTTTGCTTTGGAAGTACTGAAATGTGCTGCCACGGTTAGCAATGTAAGTGTAAACCAGAGAATTGCTTCTGACACTTAAGAAGGATTTTATTGACAGTTGGAAACACGTTGGGGATTTGAGAAGAGTACTTTCCCATCTGTAATAGTTGGTGTGATCAAAGATCACTCAGCAGCCCCAGATTAGTGGCAGCCAGGCTGCAGTCTTGCTGCCCCACACGGGATGAGGGCTTGGTTTAGATTCACACTAATCCTCAGTGCAATCTAAGTGGAATTTACGGTGATGTGGATAGACTTCTCAGGGCACCTGCCAACGTGTTTTTAAAGAGTCCTAAAGTAGACGATAATACAGCAATATTTAGAATTTCTTTTTCTAGTCAGATCTCACTTTCCCACTCTCCATTCATACACTGGTTTAATGTTTCTCACATATATTTAAGTCTCTGCGTCTCCTGGGTGCATGGTGATGTTTCAGGTAACAGGGACCAATATGGTTCAATTCTCCCTGAGTCCTTGCTAGCAAGGTGATACAGGAAATCACTGGGCCATGGTACCACTGGACAGTGATAGATGAGAGTCCCAGATACCTGGTATAGTTCATAACTCTTTTCTTTCTCCTCTCCTTCCTTCCACATAAATTATGCATGCATGCATGCTTAGTTCCTTCAGTTGTGTCTGACTTTTTGCAACCCTATGTACATACTGCAGCCCACCAGGCTCCTCTGTCCATGGGGTTCTCCAGGCAAGAATACTGAAGCGGGCTGCCATGCCCTCCTCCAGGGGACCTTCTCGACCCAGGAACGGAACCATCATCTCTTACCTCTCCTGCATTAGTAGACAGCTTCCTTACCACTGGTGCCAACTGGGAAGCCCCATGTAAATTATATATGCATGTAAATATATATATTTACCTATAGAATGCTGAGTATGTGCCTTCTTCCTGCGCTAAGACCCTGAATTATTTAAAACTTCATTTCTCCTTCTGTTAAAGGAGGAAAACAATCACATCTCACTCACAGTGTTTCAGCAAGAATCACATGATATGCAACAGGAAAAAGCATCAAGTAAATACTCTTATCATCAGAAGTAAACTGGAAACCACACAAAGAGAGGGGCCATCTTGGTCCTCTTCCATGAACACTGGGAATAAGGGTGAGCCAGGGTCAAGGGGAAAGAGAGGTGGCCCTTTACAGCAGATGGAAGCCTCCAAACTGGACCAAGAGCCTGACCCCAGGACAGTACCTGGCACTGGATGTAGGGAGTATTTGGGGGAAGGTGTAAAAAGAATAGTGCAGCTTTAAAGAACATCCGAGGGGCTTTCCTGGTGACTCAGTGGTAAAGAGTCACCTGCAATGCAGGTGATGTGGGTTCCATCACTCAGGAAGATCCCCCTAGAGAAGAAAATGGAAACCCACTCTGGTATTCTTGCCTGGAGAATCCCATGGACAGAGGAGCATGGCAGGCCACAGTCCAGTTCAGTTCAGGTCAACTGCTCAGTTGTGTCCAACTCTTTGTGGCCCCATGGACTGCAGCACGCCAAGCCTCCCCGTCCATCACCAATGCCTGGAGCCTACTCAAACTAATGTCCATTGAGTCCGTGATGCCATCCAACCATTTCATCGCCTGTTGTCCCCTTCTCTCCCTGCCTTCAATCTTTCTCAGCATCAGGGTCTTTGCCAGTGAGTCAGTTCTTTGCATGAGGTGGCCAAAGCATCAGAGTTTTAGCTATAGTCCAGTGGGTCCCAAAATTCAGATGCTACTGAGTGACTAGACAACCACCCCCACCGTTGGATTCACAAGAAAAGGAGGCACGACAGAAATCTCACCTTACAGACAATTGCTTTCTCCAGAGGGCAACACCTAGGGGAGGCTTTCTGCATGGAGCCTCATCATTCCTGCTTTCCTGCTATACTTCTTCCAAATGGACTTTCCCAGTGGAACTGGGGCTTCTAGGGGTGCTAAGAAGGTCCTGCTTCTACTTCACATTCAAATGTGAGACAGGAAGTCAGAACATAAACTCTAAATTCAGCCAACTTCATGAGCTAGATTCCTCAAATGTAAAATAAGAATAATGTCAACTTGTAAAACAAATAAATAAGAGAATAGAGACTAAAGGAGACAGGGTGCCAATTTCCTCCATCCTGTTCATTTTTCAGTATGCAGTTGTACAGGAATTGATCACCTAATTCTACATCTTTAAGAAACTGTTAATAAGGTGAGATACCTGACATCATTCAGAACATTCAGCCATCTCCTTTCTTTCATGGATTTTGATTAAGGCCCTGGTTGTTATGGCAAATCATGGTCAATGTGAAAGGATTTTCAGGAGTAGAAATGCCCACATCTCTGACTAGCTGACGCGCTTTTTGAACAAAATGGTTTTCAGATAAACCAGAGTAGAATCTAGAAATGTTTAAATGTTGTGGCTTGTTTCAGAACTCGTAGAAATAAGAACACGCCTGTTTCCAAAGCCTTGCTAAGATACAGACTTGAAGGTAATGCCTCTCTCTCAAAAGTTCAAGTACATTAAAGAGGGAAATACTATAAACTTGAGGAACTCATCTATGGGATGTATGTTCCATGGGACCTAATAAGGATTTTAAATGGTAGTTTGATTTTTGCAGAGGACATCTTAAAACCACTAATTCAAGTACCCATTTTCTCTCATGCCCATCATCTAACATCAGACCTCCTTGTTCAATAAATGAGATCTCCAAGTGATGGGCAGCCACAGCAGGGATTTTGGAAAAATCAACAGAGCCCTTGATTCACTAGATCTTTCATGATATCAGTGAGAAGGAAACATTTCTCAGATGCTACTATCAGAACCATGGGACCTGGACATACTTAGCCTGCTGGGAAGTCTATCTCAGAGGATGAGGAACTGTGGGACACACCCTGCATGGCTGTGATAATAATTCACACAGAATGAGATTATTTGCTGCTTCCTTGGCAGAAAGCAAAGAGGAACTAAAGACCCTCTTGATAAAAGTGAAAGAGGAGAGTGAAAAAGTTGGCTTAAAACTCAACATTCAAAAAAAACTAAGATCATGGCATCTTGTCCCATCACTTCATGGCAAATAGATGGGGAAAGAGTAGAAACAGTGGCAGACTTTGTTTTCTTAAACTCCAGAATCACTGCAGATGGTGACTGCGGCCCTGAAATTTAGACACTTGCTCCTTGGAATAAAAGCTATGACAAACCTAGATAGAGCTTTAAAAAACAGAGACATTACTTTAGTGATGAAGGTCCATCTAGTCAAAGCTATGATTTTTCCAGTTGTCATATATGGATGAGAGAGTTGGGTCATAAAGGAAGCTGAGAGCCAATGAACTGATGCTTTTGAACTGTAGTGTTGGAGAAGACTCTTGAGAATCCCTTGGACTGCAAGGAGATCAAACCATTCAATCCTAAAGCAAATCAGTCCTGAATATTCATTGGAAAGACTGACGCTGAAGCTGAAACTCCAATACTTTGGCCACCTGATGCAAAGAACTGACTCATTGGAAAAGACCCTGATGCTGGGAAATATTGAAGGCAGGAGGAGAAGGGGACGACAGAGGATGAGATGGCTGGATGGCATCACTGATTTGATGGGCATGAGCTTGAGCAAGCTCTGGAAGTTGGTGATGGACAGGGAAGCCTGGCGTGCTGCCGTCCATGGGGTCAGAAATAGTAGGACAGTACTGAGTGAGTGGACTGAACTGACTGAGATCCTTTAGCTAGCCCTGGGACCCTAAGAACAGGTTTCAGTGGTGCTGCACGGTGTTCACCGCTATTTGGAAAACCACATGTGATGTAAAGAAGGGAAGACAGAAGAGAACTCATCTGGGTGTGAGATAGAGAATCAGCTGCAGTCGGGGTCGTACAGTTTGACACCACTCTGCACATATTCAGAGACCACAGCTTGCCACCGGCACTGCTCATTGGTGAAGACAGGCTCAGACTGGCAGAGGCCACACTGGAAGGCTGCGTGGACACTTGACGCGCTTGTTGTGGTTCGGTGGCGAGGTCATGTCCGACTCTCTGCGACCCCAGGGACCGCGGCACACCAGTTCCCCTGTCCCTCTCTCCTGGAGTTCGCTTGAACTCATGTCCATTGACTCGGGGATGTTGTCCAGTCATCTCATCATCTGCTGGCCTCTTCTCCTCCTGCCGCCAATGTTTCCCAGAATCAGGGTCTTTCCCAGTGAGTTGGCTCTTCGCATCGGGTGGCGGAAGTGTTGGAGCTTCAGCTGGAATGGGCTCTAAGTCCTTCCTAAGGAGTCTTCCTGCAGCTCCTGGATATTTCCAAGAACACATGGATAGTTTTGGACGAGAGCAAAGTGTCCAGCAACACACGGGACCTAGGAATTTTCTTCACAGAAAAAACAATGTATTTAAATCAATGTCATAGTTTTTGAGGTTGACTTGGAAGAGAATGCCCGAGTGCTAAATAATGAGGGAAAATTAGGAATGTTTTATTTCTTGAAGTAATAATTCTCCATGTTAATACTATACTATTTAAATAGCAACCCACTCTAGTATTCTTGCTTGGGAAATCTCATGGACAGAGGAGTCTGGCGGGCTGCAGTCCATGGAGTCACAAAAGAATTAGACACTATTTAGTGATGAAACAAGACTACAATATAATTGATGTTATCATGGTATCCAAAAATTATGCCATTTCTAAGAGTCTTCACGATATGTGACTACTGCTTTTGGGTGTGAATAGAAATCCTTAAGTATATTTTGCCTCTAGTTCTCTTTCACAAAGTGAAAAACTGAGGTTTTCATAGCAGTTTTTGTACACCAGTGTTGGAGTCAAACAAAACTGTTCTCACATAGGTCTTTCCAATCCAATTTCTCTTTTCAGAAAAAGTCTTATACTTCTATTCTTGAAAGGTAGTGAGAGAAAGCTGATGAACCTGGTCACCAATGAAACATCCATTTAACCGGTGAAAATTATGAAAAAAGTATTAAAATATCTGGGGATTGTCTTAAAGGCATACAACAAAATAGAGAAACACTTAAGAAAATCTACATGTCAACAATAACAGAGAGATTCTGTTGCATTTGAGTCATGACCCTCTCCCATCTTCCTTTCCAGCTATACTCCAGGTGTTTATGACTGAGAAAATGGATATAACTTTTCCCGCTGGGATACCCGTCTAGAGCTATATTTTCTTGCTGAAAGGGGTGAACCAACCTCATATCTCCTTCTGTGCAACTTCAGTATGTCGAAGCTATATTTCAGGAAGGTACAGCCAATTGGACTGGAGAATCCTTCCTCCAACAGTCCTCATCCTGTAGGATATAAACTCCAACTTAGATATAGAATGTCAAGAATACTGGGCTCTCACCCCTTACCCTGGGTTGAGTGCTAGGATAGGCAAACCAAGAGACTGGGGCTCCTATTACTCAAGTCATATATGAGGAAGTTCACCCTGGAAGAGGGGGACCACTGTCTCTCTCGTCAACCCCAGTGCAATCCTGCAAAGATTCTGTGAAGGCGGGTGAGAAGGCCATGAGAAAAGAAGAGAGCTCTATAAGCATTCTTCAAGAGGAATGACTTCACTTTCATTTGGAACAGACTATGCCTAGAGGTTCGTGTCTAAAGTTTTTGTTGGAAACAATGCAGATCTTGGTGGTGAACTATTAAGCCAACAGTTGCAACAGAAAAAAGACTCGACCATCTAGAAGTTTAACGGAAGGAACAAGGGGCGAAGTGGTCAAGAAAACCCCTCTGAGGGTATGCGAAAGCATCAAGCACCCTGGCTTTCCATGGGCCTCAGAGTGTTTTGGGTGGGTTGTGGAGTAACTTGTGTCACAGGATATCACTGAGACAGATACAAGACTCCTAGCAATTAGTTGAAGCTAAGTTTAGTGTGATACCAGTGGAGGAAGATGAGCCAGGGAATCAGGGAAAGAGACACTCAAGAGGGGTCAGTTAAAACCACAGCTATCCTTGGTGGTAAGAAACAGTCATCCTGTATCCGTAAATGCACATTCTGTGGAGCAGCATCAGGAGCTAAAGGCTGTGAGAGGAAGGTGTGACTGAATTAGCCCAGCCATCCTCTAGACAAATAACCAGGAAGAAAACAAACCTCAACTCCATCAGCAAGGCTCAGGGAAGAATTTGTATCCACAGATGGTGCAACAGGTTATACACTGTCTGATGTTCAACAACAGCAAAATTTCACAAGCCTTGCAAAGAAACAGTAAAATGAGATCTATACTTCCAGGAAAAAAAAAAAAGGCTTCAATATAGACTGACTTTGAGAGGACCCAGGTATTGGACTTAGGAGGCCTAGACTTCAATGAGGCTGTCATAAACATGTTCAGAGAATTAAAGGAAAAGTGATTTTTAAATAAGAATGTTATATTGATATGTCTCATTAAATAGGATCTACAAAACAAAATCACAAAGAAATACCCCTTTGCACTCACTGTGATGGGTATGATGGAAAAGACAGATGGTATCATGTGTTGATGAAGATACAGAGAAATATTAAGACTCATAATTCGATGGTGGAAATGCAAAATAGTGAAGGCACTAAAAAAAACGGTTATGCAGATCCTCAAAACCTTAACGATAGAGCTAACGTATAATCTCAGAAATCCTGTTTCTAGATACTTATCCAAGAGAGATGGCAGCATAGACACACAAGGAACTTGAACTTAAATGTAGGTAGGGAGTGACTAAGGATGAGATGGACGGAGAGCATCACCGGCTCAGTGGACGTGAGTTTGAGCAAACTCCACGAGGCAGTGAAGGGCAGGGAAGCCTGGTGCACTACCCTCGATAGGGTTGCAAAGAGTCAGACACCGCTTAGGGAATGAACATCAGCAAACCACAGAATGGTACTCCTAAAGTCTCTGACAAGTGGAAGCCACCCACGTGTCTCTCAGCTGGCGAGTGGGTAAACACAGCTGACACGATGGCATTTCATTTGACAGCAAGAAGAATCAGGTCCTGAGACATGCTGCCATATGGATGAAACTTGGCAATATAAGGTTAAGAGAAAGAAATTACATTTTGCTGATAGGTGCCGATGTTGTGAACACCGGAAACCACTGAATCTTACCCTTCAAATGAATGACTTCTATAATATATGAATTATATCTCAATACAGCTATTTGGGAAATACCTGGGATTTTGTAAGATGTTGAGGGATGTGCTTTATGAATCAGACCAGTGCACAGCTGCGATGCCAAACACCCAGCCTAGGGCCTGGAATCAGGCGTTTTACAGATGTGACTTCCCAGTTACGCTGTATTTAAGTCTCCTCTACACTTCCTAGGACATTTGTTCCTCTTATCTCTTCTGGTTGTCCTGAAGTCTACCCTCACTGGAACCTCCCTGACAGGAAATGTGTCAGAATTGTTCTGGTCCAGTTACATTTCTCTAGTCTTTGTGCTCAAGTGTGGTCTCTTAACAAACTTGCCAAAGATGAGCTTTGACAGCTCCCCTGGGCTGTGAAGCATCTCAGCATGTACTGACCACTGGTGGTCTGTCCAGTTTAAGGGTGAATTCAGCGAGTCCAATCTGCTCTTCTGTCTGAAGAGAAGGTTTTCCATTGACTGCCCTGCCTGGAGGGGTCCCTGGTCCTGTGGTTTCGAAATGGTGGTGTTGGTCAAGTTTGCTCTGTGCCCACCTCCTCCATAGGCTGCCACTGAGCTTTGCGCTTGAAACTGCCCAGAAGTGTTGCTCCAATCCACAATTGCATCTTATCTCTGATGGTTTCTGGTTAACCCCCTTGAGTATGCAACATGTGAGTCACTGAGTGTATCCTGATTCAAAGATAACATGCAGGGAGAGTGATCTGGAGCCCGAGGTAGTGAATCTCCAAAATTCCACATTCCAAGAACCACAGAACCAATGTCGCTGGATCCACGGGTACACTGCTGGAGACCAGATGTGTGCTGAGCCTTTGTGATGCCAGTGAGTCATCGAATACATTATTCTCCATCAGCTTGGAAATATTGAATAGTAAAGACTTAATCCAATTGTTAAACTTTTGAGATGAGGTTAGTAACTTTTCTGGAATTATGTTGTTGCAAGTTTTAAATTTTCCATTCTTTAATTTAAATTCTGAACTGACTGAGATATATGCACTTTCTGATTTTCTCAGAAATTCTGCTGCTCATTTTCTCATGAAAATAAGTCCATTGTCAGTGGCTGCTGACCACCTGGATTCCATGTCTCTCAATATTATTGTTTAATGTATTTATATAACAGTGCATCCATGAAATTAAAAGACACTCCTTGGAAGAAAAGTTGGCCTGGCCAACCTAGACAGCATATTCAAAAACAGAGACATTACTTTGCCAACAAAGGTCCGTCTAGTCAAGGCTATGGTTTTTCCTGTGGTCATGTATGGATGTGAGAGTTGGACCGTGAAGAAGGCTGAGCACTGAAGAAATGATGCTTTTGAACTGTGGTGTTGGAGAAGACTCTTGAGAGTCCCTTGGACTGCAAGGAGATCCAACCAGTCCATCCTAAATGAGATCAGTCCTGGGTGTTCTTTGGAAGGAATGATGCTAAAGCTGAAACTCTAGTACTTTGGCCACCTCATGGGAAGAGATGACTCATTGGAAAAGACTCTGATGCTGGGAGGGATTGGGGGCAGGAGGAGAAGGGGACGACCGAGGATGAGATGGCTGGGTGGCATCACTGACTCGATGGACTTGAGTCTGAGTGAACTCCGGGAGTTGGTGATGGACAGGGAGGCCTGGCGTGCTGCGATTCACGGGGTCGCAAAGAGTCGGACACGACTGAGTGACTGAACTGAACAGAGTTGAATAGACTATTATCATGAAAGTAATTTATATGATAACAAGAATTCATTACTAACAATTTACAAATAACTACTTCAACCTTAATGCATGCCTAAAATCTTTCATCAGACTAGTTTCTGCAACACACAGTCTTCAGGACTTCTAGGAATTCACGGCTGTGACACATTCTTAAACAGATTTCCCCGTCACAGACACAGTTGTGATAACCACTGATGAAATCCTGAAGAATGTTGATATATTGAAATGTGCTTTGAGAACCGCATTTTTTATTTCAAACTTTATTGAAGATCTTTTCAGACTCTGTGTTAACCACAGAATTGGTGACAACGTGATGGATGCTGTGCCCTTATGAAAGTTTCTCTCTGGAGCTATTAGCGATCGTCCCCTCCTGGTATGTCTTGTGCATCTGTGGTTCTCACTCCAATGCAAAGAGTGACTTCTGAGGGACAGGCAACTTCGTGAGCAGATCTGGACTCGGCAAGGGTTGAATGTGAAGCAGTAGCCATTAAAGTGAACCTCACGCCTTGTTTTAATTAGAACGGACTTAGGCGCTCTGCCACCGTGAATTTACATCTGGCAGGTTTTAGGGAAGATTGATTGAGACACTTTGAGGGAGATTCATAAACATCTTCCATGCTGAATATTGAGTTATTAGTTTATCTTCACTTTTTTTTTAATTTTTTTAAATTTTTTTTCAAGCAGCATTGTACTAGGTTTTTAATATTTTTAAAAATTTTTATTATTATTGTTATTTCCCTACATTA
>SJYF01000373.1:2852305-2862478 GCA_006410515.1 Procapra przewalskii | reverse complement strand
TTATTTTTTCCCCATCATCTGACAGTATTTCACAGAACACCGCAATGCCATGTTGCCTTCCTGACAGGGAAGTCAGGAGATGGGGGCTGGTGTCTTTGGAGTGGGAGGAGTGGAGGGCTAAGGAGAAAAATCCATAATCGTCCACTGTCAGCTAGCGGGTGCAGGAATTGCATTACCTATCGGATAAATACTCATTAAGAGTAATCACTTTATTTCAGCTCTGTAATGACATTAACAAGCTTGGAATACAGGGAATTACACGAGTCAGAACAAATAATTGAATATTCCACTGCGGAGGGAACACAGCACAAGCCTGCCTTCACATCATGCCGTCTCTGAAGCTAGCACAAGCATGCAATTAGATAATAAGCTTAAACAGCATTAAATTGGCACTGCTCGTACCAGCACTGAGAATAAAGAAGTATTAATTGTTCAACTCTCACCTGCTTGTAATTTCATGCAAGGCGAAGGCTAGCAAGCTTGCCCTATTTTCATTTCAAGGGACTTATACACAGGGCTTGAACAAAGCAATAAAAATGGAATTTAAAGAGAGTCTGAGATAAAGAAAGGTGAAAACAGACGTTGATGATGAACCGTATTCGTGGGAAGGGGTCTTCTTTGAATGCCAGGTGGATGAAAATTGGGCTACATTTTAAAACTAAAGGTTACCAAAAGAGTGTGACAAATGTTTATAGAAATTCCCCCGCCCCCAATATTTCTAGCGGGAGCATTTCTTTCAAAGTGTTTATAAAATCTCCTGAATATGCCTACAGAGATGGGATTCACACAATTCCTTACAATTAGCACAGCTGGGTAGATAGGCATGAATGACGACATAGATACCGACACAGACATCGCTGTAGAACCAGAGATAAACACAGATACAGGCAAGATTAGCACGGCGCATCCTTAGTCATGGAGAATGCTAGAGGTATGTAAAGCTTTCACACAGAACAGGATGTCCTGACAAACAAGAGAAGATTTTCAAAGGCAGGTGAGCCACACGAGACGCTTCCCTAACTCGTTTGACTCATTAGCAAGCTGGGACCCTGAGCGAAGAGAAAACTGCCTTTCTGGCGCCCCATCCCAGGAACACAGGGGCATCACTCGGCGTTCTGGGTCCATACGCGTGGGTTCACCTAATGTGGTGCGTGAAACTGCACAAGCTGTTCGCGATGCCCGGGGAACCCAGAAAGCTGCTGCGGCTCTGCCTGCGCGCAGAGCAACGCGTCTTCCCGCCCCGAGGAGCGGCCCAGGCCGGAGCAGGCAGAGAGGAGCCGGGAGAGTCTGGGCGCTCTGGGGAGGGCAATTTGGGAGATTCCGTTTACCGACTCTTCTACCACAACTCCGAATCTGGGCAGTTATTCAGACGAGCCAATCAGCACCGGATATTTGATAGGCAAACTCAATAATCATTTATAATCTTGACAGGTTAACAGTCTCCAAGGCAAAGCATAATATACACAGTGGGTCTGAAAATAAGAGAAAACAAATAAAGGAATCTCTATATTCCTGAGCAAATATCTTCTCTTTCTCTGGTCCTACAATCTTCCAATCAGGGGTTTCCTTTATCATTCCGATCCTCGCAGGACACACAAAACCATTCTTAATCTATTTTTCTAAGTAGACCACCATCCTGCCTTCACCTCAGTACTTGCCTATAACTCATGTGGGTGTCTGAAAGTTATATTTCTTTAATAAAGGCAAGGCAAAAAAGAAATTAGGTCCTACTTTAGGACAATTTAGAATGTGTCAATAAATTCGAAATTGAGAACTAAAATAGAAATTTGAGTATTCATCACATCTGTCCTATAAAATAAATGGAAACTGCTAGAAGGAAAATTATCCACTAGCCCAGTCTTTTTGAGGGAATAACAGCCAGCATATCACACTGTGTAGCAGGTGCCCAATCCATCTTAAAAAATATCCAGGAAAAGGATATCCTTCAAGTAAAAAAACCTGGAATTTAAATACCCTTCCTCCTTCCTTATTTTCGTCTCTCTTCCTCCTTTCTCTCATTTTCTCATTATAAATTGATTCTAGTTTCAGACTCTAGCTTCTTCCTATAATGAGAGGCAGTTATTCTGGGTCTTAGCTTTCATAAAATATTAATATTCATTGTTGTTTAATTGCTAGGTCGAGTCTGATTCTTTGAGAGGCTATGGCCCTCCAGGTTCCTCTCTCTATGGGATTCTCCAGGCAAGTATACTGGAGTGGGTTGCCATTTCCTTCTCCAAGGGAACTTCTTGACCCAGGGATTCAGCCCAAGTCTTATGCATTGCAGGCTGATTCTTTACTGAGCCACCAGGGAAATTCCTTATAAAATATTACTTCTTATACAAAGAACTATCTGAATTACTATTTGGGAAAATAAAATGTGTATACTGATTTTTTTTCTCTCTACCTAATTATGTGCTAGACACACAAGGGGATCTCTTCAAGCATGTACATTCCTATTGGATCCAAAAACATGTATGAGACAATTAGGAAAGAATACAAGCAAAATTATGAGTCACATTGTATGACAGGATAATCCAAAATTAGAGATCTGCTTATGTGTCATTCAATAAATATGGATTTATCATGCGGTGTATTCAGTCACTACACCCTGTTTAAGACATTCGGACATATCCAGTTTTCTCAAGGAACTTTATTTCCTTGAAGTAGACAAGCAGGCATAAGGAGACAGAGAATATGGTACTCACTGTAACTTTTTTTTTTTTTTTTGCAAAGATATTTCCTCGGAAGAAATATTCTTGTCAAGATGAAATCAAGAGAGACCTGGCTTTTGGCAGCCAAGTCTTATACAAGATGTGGCAAGCAAAAGATAAAAGACGTGAGTGAAACTCCAGTTATGGAGATAAGAGAGGTCACTGGCCCTTCAGCTGGCCCTTCCCCATGACCGCCCATTTAGCATCTGAATCCCAGCTCTTTAGGAGTGCTGCTAAACTCACTGCAGACTGGAGAAGAGGACTCGGGAGGAGCCCTTTTTTTATTATTAATATTATCTTTTGAAACAGACAGCAATAGCACTCTGTGTATGTGCAGGAGAGAAAGGATGACTCATGTGGTAAATTGGGGTAGATTGTTTCATGCAAATAGATAGCTTGTGCAAACGATGGAGGCATATGGGAATGTATCATATTGAGTGAAGAGAGTCAGAGAAAGACAAATATATGATAGCACTTGTACATGGAATCTAAAAAAAGGTACCACTGAACTCATTTATAAAACAGTAGGGACACGGCTGTAAAGATAAACTCATGGTTACCAGGCTGTAAGAGGGGAAGGGATCAGTTGGGAGATTGACACTGACATATAGACACTACTATACCTAAAATAGGTAATAATGAGAACCCTTTAATTTATACACAGTGATGTGTATATGTCAATACCAGTCTTCCAACTGATGCCCCCCCACCTCTCTGGTAACCATGAAGGAAAGTAAAAGTGAAGTCGCTCAGTTGTGTCCGACTCTTTGCGACTCCATGGACTGTAGCCCACCAGGTTCCTCTGTCCGTGGGACTCTCCAGGCAAGGGTACTGGAGTGGGTTGCCATTGCCTTCTCCAGGGGATCTTCCCGACCCAGGGATCAAACCTGGGTCTCCCGCATTGTAGACAGACTGTTTACCATCTGTGCCACCAGGGATACGTTTCTTATAACCGAGGAAGAAAAAAAACTATCACCAGTCATAGTGGAAAAAAAAAAGAAAAGAAAAACAAAATATTAGAATAAGCCAGAGGAAAGAAACACCTTGCCTATAGTGGAACAAAGCTAAGAATACATGGGGTATCTCACCAGAAATTATGCGAACAAGAGGCATAGAGTGAAATGTTTATTAAATGGAAAAATGCAAGCAATGACAATTTTGCACACAGTAAAAATATTATTCCAAACTGAAGTAGAGAGAAACAGCTTCACAGGCAGGAATAAACCTCCAGAATTTAGGAGCTAATAGAGCTGCCTTACAAGAGATGTTTAAAGAAGTTCTTCAGAGAGAAGGAAAATTATCTAGGCTGGTGAGTTAGATCTACATAAAGGAGGTGCATCAGAAAAAGAATTTAGGCCAAATACAACATTTTATTTTTTCTTATTATTAATTGATCTAGCAGATAACTAAAATAATAAAAGTACACAGGGTGATTATAGCATATAGATGAACGTAATGGATGGCAGCAAGATTGTTTACTTACAATATTGGGAGGGAGGAATTTTGAATACTCAATTCTATGTTACCTATACTACCTGTGAAACAATAAAGGATGTTTGGAAGTAGACATAGATTAGTGTTAAATCTGTATTGCAAATTCTAAAGCAACTACTAAAAGTTTTGGAGACTATATGTAACATATCTAAGTAATACATGAGTCAAAAAAAAAGTCTTGACATTTAAAAAAAATATTGCAGTCTTTGAGATACTTAAGACATTTGAAATAGATGAAAATAAATAAAGCTTACATTTTTGTAATATAGTGAAAGCAGTGTTTAGAGGGAAATTTATAGCATTGTATGCATATGCATGGGGAAATTTATAAAATCAATAAGCCAATTGTCCACATTACCAAGGAGAGGAAAACAATTTAAACTTAAATCAAGAAAAAAAAGTAATCAAAATTAAAGCATAAATAATAAAATTGTAAACTTGAAAACAATAAAGCAAATCAGTAAAATCAAACTGATTCTTTGAAATAATCAATAAAATTGATGAAACTATAGAAGGAAATGGCAACCCACTCCAGTGTTCTTGCCTGGAGAATCCCAGGGACGGCAGAGCCTGGTGGGCTGCCGTCTATGGGGTCACACAGAGTCGGACACGACTGAAGCGACTTAGCAGACTTAGCAGTAGCCAGCTTAACCAAAAAAGAAGAGATGAAGCAGTTTATTAATATCAAAATTAAAGAGTGATCATCATTATTGAACTAATGGATAGAAAAATGATAAATGAAAATTAGGAAAAGTTCTATGTCCATAAATTTGATATTTATATTGAAAAATATTTTGGAAGATCATAAACTATCAAAATGTACACAGGAGAGACGGATAGTATGAATTGTGGTTGTTATTTGGTTGCTAAGTGGTGTCTGATTCTTCGTGACCCTGTGGACTACAGCATGCCAATCTTCCCTGTCTTTCACTATCTTCCAGCATTTGCTTAAGTTCATATCCATTGAGTCGGTGATGCTATCTAACCATCTCATCCTTGGCCACACCCTTCTCCTTTTGCCTTTAATCTTTCCCAGCATTAAGGCCTTTTCCAATGAGTTGACTCTTTGCAGCAGGTGGCCAAAGTATGGGAGCTTCAGCTTCCAATGAATATATAATACTGAATAATATGAATAGATGTTATCTATTGAAGACAGTGATGAATACCGTTTCAAAAAAAAAAAAAGAGAGAGAAAGAAATCACCAGGTCCTGAATATTTTACTTGCAAATTCTTCTAAAGTTTCAAGTAGAAATTATATTAATTTTCTCAAACTCCTTCCAAAAACAGAAACAAAAGGGACACTTTATAGCTCATTACATCGGGTCACTCTTATGTTAATGCCAAAACCAATTAAAAAAAGGAAAACTATAGACTGATATCTGTAATAAATCCAGATACAGAAATTTTCAACAAAATAGTAGCAGATTAAATGCAGCATTCATAAAAATAAGTAAATGCCATCAAAGAGAGGGATTTATTCCAGGTATGTGAGGCTGGTTCAACATTATAAAATCCATTAATATAATCCATTAATAGGCTGAGAAAGAAACATTATATGATCCTATCAATTCAGTGTGAGTCAAGAAGGCATCCTTACAACACCTCTTGGGTCAGCGGCTCTCAAAGTATGGTCCTCAGACAGCAGTGCCATCACCGCCACCAAGAATATGTGACAGATGTGAATTACTGGTCCCCACTCCAGAAACTGCAGACCAGAAACTCAGAGCTGGGCCCAAATAAACCCCTGGTGACCGTGATGTGCGGTGCATTCGAAAGTCCATCTCCTTGTTGCTGTTCTTCAGCTGCTCAGCCGTGTCCAACTCTTTGCAGAGCCATGAACTGTAGCACACCAGGCTTCCCTGTCCTTCACCATCTCCCGGAGCTTGCTCAAACTCATGTCCATTGAGTCTGTGATGCCATCCAACTGTCTCACCGTCCATCATCCCCTTCTCCTTCTGCCTCAGTCTTTCCCAGCATCAGGGTCTTTTCTGATGAGTTGGTTCTTCACATCAGGTGGCCAGAGGATTGGAGCTTCAGCATTAGTCCTCCCACAGAATATTCAGGGTTGATTTCCTTTGAGATTGATTGGTTTGATTTCTTGGCAGTCCAAGGGACTCTCAAGAGTCCATCTCCTAGAGGACACTTTTGATTTTAATCCTGCATTCATCATACTATAATTTATTTTTTCATAAACTAAGAAGATGATTGAACATTTTTTCCCAACAATAAAGAAGAAAGAAATATGACCCCATTCCTTGTGATGAAAGTGCCCATCCTCCAAGTGTAGAGTGGGACACAGCAGTAGCGTGGGCTAAGGACAGCCAGGCAGAGCTTTTCCAGAATCACATAAGCCTGGCTGCTCCCAGAAGGCTTGGTGTATGAAAAACCCACTAGATTCTGTGGTCCCAGGCTCCCTGCCACATCACTGTGTTGTGAAGCGTGGTCATATTCCTTGCTTTGTGGGATTCCTTACTTGGGGAGTGGGGCTGATTGAGGCTCTGCTGGTTGGAAAGACAAATTCGTCCTCTTAATAGCTATTTCTGTGAGGACAGACCCCTGGCCATTGCTGAATGGTTCAATGATGTCTCTTTGCCAAATTATACAGTGACTGGTTGGTCTCCTCAAGGGATAGAGTCATACTTGGGAGGCTCAATATTGGTCTTTCTCCTTGACTGTGAGGCTTTGGTAAGTGCTATCCCATGCTGTGTCCAGGTACACCTTCACATCACCTGTCACTCACTCTATTCATATGCCTATTAGGCAAATTCCCTGTTGGGCAATGATGATGCCTGGTTAATGTTGATTGGCAGAGTAATTTTGTCTGTTTGCTCAATGTTTCTTTCATGGTGACTGAAAGACTTCCACGCCGTCTAGTGGGCATTAGCATCTGATCCAGATATCATCACATCTTGTACCTACTCCTTCATAGGCATCTATTTCCCATAAAGAGCTCTTTGCCTGTAACATCTCAGTTCTTTTCTTTCTTTTTTTTTTTAATTCCAGGTCCTTAATCAACTGGCCAGAGTACTGGCAACTGTCTAGAAATATGTGTATATTCTCCCATTGGCCTACTTCTCTCTCCACACAGAGTCGATGGCCAGGTACATCGTCATGAGCGGGTATGCCCTCTGGGGAGATTTTCTTTCTCTGCTGGTGTTACGGACATCCCCAAATGTCCCTACTGAGGCTGCCATTCCTTTTCAGCTGTGTCTGTGTCCCACCTAGCCTGTCCTTCAGCCGACCACATGGAACCCCCTCCAGAGCTGGGGAGAGGTGATCTTGCAGTCTCGGTGGGCGGCAGCTGGCTCCAGGCTACCTGGTCATGCAGCCCACTCATGCCTTCTCGTCATGCTTTGCTCGGTCCTGGATGTTCTGTTCCCATCTTACAGCAGATTGTTATGGCATCCATGTGGTTTTGTGATTTGAAGGGCTGACAGATGGCTTCTCGTAGAGGCTGGGCTGGATTCATGGTTTCGTTGTACACCATGGGCAAGCGTTCCATGCGCCAGAGCCCAGTAGCAGGGCAGGAGCTGCTTGACAGGCATGTGGTTTTCTATTGCAGATGCTGTGGCTCTTTCTCAGAATATCAGGTCCATATTTTTTGATTCTCCCAGTGGGGCTTTTCATAAGCTTCACCTTCATTTTCCCCTACTACCAATGCCTCTGATCCATAGTATTTGCTGTATCATGGGGTAGAAATGGAAGGACTGCTTGATCTGAAGCATGGCCTTCAGAAAACACCATTTTTGACCTGGGCACACTCTGTGAACCTTCTGTGTCACCCACTGTAAAGGCTTACCAGGCATCGTTCTTCTTTGGAATAGAGAATGGAAGATAGCATCATTTTCTTTTACTTTGGTGGGACCATGCTGGCATGAGTCTGCCCCCTGAACCCGTAACATTTTATGAAAGATAGAGCTCCCTAGGTCTTCAGAGTCTGCTTCTCACCCTTTGGTATGTGAGGGCAGTACTGAGATCTTTAGCACAGCAGACATCGCTTGTTCACTGCCCTTTGTACCCATCATCCATGCAGTGGGCCGATGTGGGGTTCTTCAGGTATGCCAGCATTCTGAGCCCCATGAAGCTGAGCACGGTGTCTGTAGTGCCAGTGTGGGCCCCTTCTCGTGTTCCTCTGTTCTGTCTGCTGTCTGGAAGAGACTGTCCATGGAGACACTCGATGGAGTGAGGGAGGTTGGAATTACACCCTCCCTGAGGCCCTGTTGGCTGTTCTTACTCCATTGCATTGGGGATACAATGTTCCCACTGTGGTCCACAGTCTCAGGATTCCAGGAGCATCTGACACGTGAGCAGACCTGTTTCCTGGGGCCATGCTCCATCCTGACCCATTGATCAGCTTTGGCTGATCCCCAAGCACACTCCCGACTCCTTCCCCAGATGTCTCTGTGTGTCTTCTTGCCTTTTCCCTCCCCCCATTTTCAATAATATTGTCTTAGTGAAATCGAAGAAACTCACAACTAAGTCCCCCAGCCTCTCTGAATCTCAGGTGCTCATCTGTGGAATAGGAATAGTGACTGAACAGCAACTCAGCTGTCGCAACATTTGAAAGAGTATGAATGCATGTCACCATTTCTAGGCTCTAGAATGAGGATCATCATTGTAAGCAGAAGAGAATAAAGACTCTCTTTCATGAAACACAGGAACACTGGCTTTGCTAAGCATGCCACTTAGCCTGTTTATTTTCCCTTTATTATTCCAGTTGTGCTGTGTGTGGCAGGGAAACGTGGAGCTCACAGATACCTGGGTCTCCTCACAGAGCAGTGTCCACACAGGACGGTGTGTAGAGTCCTCAGGCTTGGAGGCCCTGGCAGATGCTGGAGCATGTTGAGTGGGCAGGTGCTGAGGAGCAGAGCCCAGGTGCCTGGGCGGTGAGTGTGACGTCTGACTAGTTCCACTGCTTCCTCAGACCACTTGTCAAAGCGCCTGAATGCAGAGGTCACTCAGCCTCGACCCTGCCTTCCCTCACTAGGAGCAGAGCTTCTCTCTGTGCCCCCCACGCCCCTCTGCCCTCTGACCTTCCTGGCTTTTATCCACACCAACCCTTTCGCACCTTGCTCTGCTCACTTTACCCTGCTGTCCTGAAGCTCATCTCTTCTGATTCTCAAAAGCCAGTTTGAAAAAAAAAAAAGAAAAGGAAACTAAAGCAGTGTTACCTGGTAAAACCTCTTTGCATTTCTGCCCGAACAGCCTGCTTCTTGTCCAGGCCACAGGAATGCTTCTGAATGATTAAGAAAGGGTCAGGAGTTATGGAAGAGAAAACTGGAAGATTATTGCTGTTATAAAAGCTTAAGATGTCCCCAAATGCACACATATGATCATAACCAGGAGACTAACCCGTGTACCCAGATAAGGCTTATCCTGGGTGGTTCAGCCCTAAGGTGTGTTTCAGAGCAGGCAGCCTGTCCCTGACTCTGATGCCCAACAGGTATGTTGTGATCCCAATAAGCTACTCGAGGGAGTTCTATTTCCTGGGTTTTATTGGTATCCCCTTATCTTATTTTCCACCTTAATGAAGATCACAGCCTAGGAGTGCATGGGTTTTATGAGAAAACAACTTACGAGAGAGTCAAGGTGGAGAGAAGCATCTGGCTTTAGCTCTTCATCTGCCCCACCTCTGAACAGATCCCTCGCTCGCTAGTTGATGGAAAGAAGCCCAGAGTGCTGCATATCATGGTCTTTAGCAAGGGTTTCTTGGCTCACGGACCCTTACTAGTCACCTGAAAATTAACTTTATTAATGCAACTTGGGCTACTTAGTCACATATTATCATCTTAACCCCTCCATCAATGCCCTCCTCTATTTTAAAGCTACTTTACATGAAGCACACATTCCATTTCTGCAAAGTTATGCGAAAGCTGCTCCCTGCACAGAGAAGCCACATCAGGTCCTGGGTGAGGGCTGGCATTTCCATGTAAATGGCAAGTTTTATATCAATGTCAGATTAGCCAT
>SJYF01000373.1:2822085-2851386 GCA_006410515.1 Procapra przewalskii | reverse complement strand
GCTGCACACGGAGCACAGTACTCCCTCAGGGTGCTGCACATGGAGCACAGTACTCCCTCAGGGTGCTGCACATGGAGCACAGTACTCCCTCAGGGTGCTGCACACGGAGCACAGTACTCCCTCAGGGTGCTGCACACGGAGCACAGTACTCCCTTAGGGTGCTGCACACAGAGCACAGTATGCCCTCAGGGTGATGCACACAGAGCACAGTACTCCCACAATGCGTCCGCAGGAGGACACACTCCAGGAGTTCAGGCAGAGATCCCTCCATCTGTCGCTGTGACTCAGTGGCCAGTCTGAGCTACCCATCTCGTTTTGTTTCCTCATATCTTTTTTCCTACTTTCCTCCACTCTGTGTATTTAATGTGGTCTTCTTCGGAAGGAATGATGCTGAAGCTGAAACTCCAGTACTTTGGCCACCGTATGCGAAGAGTTGACTCACTGGAAAAGACTCTGATGCTGGGAGGCATTGGGGGCCGGAGGGGAAGGGGATGACCGAGGATGAGATGGCTGGATGGCATCACCGACTTGATGGACGTGAGTTTGGGTGAACTCTGGGAGTTGGTGGACAGGGAGGCCTGGTGTGCTGCGGTTCATGGGGTCGCAAAGGGTCGGACACGGCTGAGAGGCTGAACTGAACTGAAGGTGCGTGAAACTGTACAGGGATTCTTTGCATGCGGAGGCACAGACAGAGCTCAGGTTAGTGGGGTGTGGCCAAATCCCACCCCTAGCCAGACTCCGCTGTTCACCATCAAGGCCTGATGGGCATGTTTCCCTGTTGATTCATTTTCATGTGCTGTCCCTGTCCCCAAGCTACTGGAAGCCCTCATTCCATTAATTCTGACAATAATAAAAATGGCAACATTGATAACAGGATTGCTTTCCAAGTTGCCTCAAATCCCCCTTCTCTTCACTTAGAGCCCAGGGGATCTTTGAGCAATAAAATTTTGAAAACATGCCAATAATTATATTTTTCTTGCTAAAAAATGTGTATCAGCAGCATATTGCCTACTAGATAACTCTAAGACTCTTATCCTGGTAATCGAGTCTCTTCACAGTTTTTACTTCACTAAGTGTTCATAAGTGATACCCACTTCTCCTCTGCATTCATTTAGTTAAAGTCACATGGTGTGTGTGTCCCCCCAAATGGCCCCAGGCTTCCCATATCCACCCTACCTCCAACTTTCCCTGTCCAAATCCTGCACAGATGGCAAAGCCAGATCAATATCATCATCAAATACCTTCTTGAAGCACTTCTGCTTTTCTCAGAAAGGAGACATTTCCTTTCTTTGTAGACGTTAGGATTTACCTGCAAACTGATTGAGCCTCGGGACGATGCTTCTTTGGTTTGTTTGTTTTTGCTTTTGCATGCTGAACACTCACCACATTTTGTTCTGTGGTCAGAGGGAAGCTTAAATGAGAATGACCAGTGTTTTTAAGAGATTGAAGGTTAAGAGAGAAAAACACTTCCCCTGCCTGTCCAAGGGCTGCATTTTATCACATCTGAAGAATCAGATGGCACCATTGTATTCATGGATTTCTGCTCTGGCTGCAGAGGGTTCAGTGAGCTTGAGTGTCTAGACAGTGTTCTTTGAACAGCTCCAATATGGACAGTGGCTGAAAGGCTGCTGACTGAGGCTGCAAGGTTGACTGTGCATGCCAGAGGGGTGAGAATTATGCTGAAAATCTAAAAGGGTATGTTTTAAATAAGATACACAATGGAAGAAAACCTAGATACACGAATGAAACCTACTAGATATAATTATAATTAAAATGTATTTGAAAATGCCAGAATTAAGTTCATCATCAGTAGAGAAAAAATGTAAGCTCCTTCATATTTTAGCTCGAGTGATTATTCAGGCAAACATTCTGAACCTGCATTTGAAAGCCACTCTGAATAAATTGTGTTCTGATAAGTATTTGCCTTGAATACCAAGTTTCCTCCCTTAAATCAACACAAAGTGAAGACAGCAAGCTCAAACAAGAGGAGAAAACTGATTAGCGTGGACCTCCATCCCCGAGCCATCTTGCTGTTTACGATATCTTTTCTACCTTCATGTCACTGTAGTGTGAAGAGGAAAAGCTGCCTAGCTGAATGGTGAATATGTAAAGAGAATGTCAAATTCAGCTTGTAAGATACTCAGAAATTGGGTAGTCTTATATTAACAAAGGTGCTATTAGGGTTTTAATCTAAGGAAATTTAAAACATATTTCAGAATTAGTTTTGCAGTTTCTATATGGTTGCAAGACTTTTACTTGCAAATATAAAATATATTCCGAAGTACATGGTGCGACAAGGAAATGCATTGTCATGATTTCATGTCTCCTGTGCTAGTTACCAGGGCTTCCCAAGTGGCACAAAGGTAAAGATTTCACCTGCCAATGCAGGAGATGCAGGAGGCGTGGGTTCCATCGCTGGGTTGGGAAGTTCCCCTGGAGGAGGAAATGACAACCCACTCCAGTATTCTTGCCTGGAAAATCCCAAGCACAGAAGAGCCTGGTGGGCTACAGTCCATGGGTTGCAGAGAATCAGGCACAACTGAAGTGACTCTGCACGTAGAACACACAGGCTAGTTACCAGCCCCTCCACCAGCGAGGGCCAGGGAAGTCAGTGGCAACTGGGAGAAGGCCAGCCGTGCCTTGACTTAGGTAGATCTGCACATGCAGAGACATTTGAACAGCATGAGGTAGCACACTACTAAAGTTCCTTTGAAGATCTTAATTGCAAGTGTCATTTCAAAAAAAGTTTAAAAATACTTTTTCCATGGGGGAGTGATAGATCAGAGTTGGGATTAGCAGGCACAAACTATTATATACAGGATGGATAGACAGCAAGGCCCTGCTGAGCGGCACAGTTAGTTCAGTTCAGCTCAGTCACTCAGTCGTGTCCGACTCTTTGTGACCCCATGGACTGCAGCACGCCAGGCTCCCCTGTCTTTCACTATCTCCCAGAGTTTGCTCAGATTCATGTCTACTGAGTAGGTGATGCTACCTAACAATCTCAACCTCTGCTTCCCCCTTCTCCTTTCACCCTCAGTCCTTCCCAGCATCAGGGTCTTTTCAAAGGAGTCAGCTCTTCACATGAGGTGGCCTAAGTATTGGAGTTTCAGCTTCAGCATCAGTCCTTCCATTGAACACTCAGGACTGATCTCCACACAGGGAATTATATTCAGTATCCTGTGATGAACTGTAACGGAAAAGAATATGAAAAGGAATATGTTTATAACTGAATCCTTTGCTATATAGCACTTATTAACACAACACTGTAAATTAACTATACTTGAATAAAATAAAGAGAAGGAAAGATTATTTTGTGTACAACGCTGCATTTCTCAGTCAAAAACTAGTGTTGCTTTGGGGACCAGAGAAAAAAGGAGACCAAGGTGAGACAATTAGGCCAGACTCTCAAATGATCGGTGATTGCAGACTGGTTCTTTAATTTCCTTCTTTTCATTGAGATGCTTGCCCAGCCCCCTGGACAGGTGAATACTTACTATACATTTTCAAATCAGAAGGAATATTTAGTTGTCTCCATCAAATTAGAAAGAGAAGACTCTCCCACTGGGAGTTTGTTTAATTGAAGAGAAAGTCGTAAATAATCACAACATTGGTTACCTATAATCCTGGTGATTCTATTCAATCCAGGGAGGTTTGCAAAACATATTTAGTTCCACGAGGCCCATCAGCTGTGCTGCGGCTGACCAAGTCTAAAGTCGAGTCACATGTTTTCATTGTTAAGCTTACCAAGATGCTTGTGCCAAACTCTTCCTAATAATTGTAATTCACTTTCATGCACTTATTGATCACCCACTGCAGTCTAATATTCTAACTTAATACACTCTACTTTTGAGCATCTATTACACTAATGGTCTTACCCAGATGCTAGGGGCTGTGTGATCCAAGTATATGATATATGTTACACACCTGACGTGCCAAGCGCCCTTCCCGTAGCAAACAATGATGTGGAAAATGTATAATAATAAAGTCAGTTACGGCGGTTTGCCAGGTGAGGAAACAACTGAAAAGAGTCCCTGAAGTAAATTACTAAGATTCCAAAGCTAGTATTCAAACATGCTGCTTTTCCATGGCGCCATCAAACCACCCACGGGGCTGCTCGGGACCGTCTGCAGACGGCTCGCTTTGCGGGGGTGCTGGGAGTCACCGTGCGTGCTGGCTGCGCCCGTCGTATCCACTTTAATCCGTGGCTCTGTGTTCTTGCTGAGTTCCCTGTTCACCACCATGGCTTGCACTCGGTTCTGAAATGTCATTGTTTTCCACTTTATTGTGTGACAGACACCAGCTAGAGGCTCCCCAACCTCCTGGGCCCTTGGGGATGCTTTCTTTCCCACACACCCTTTCAGTCAAGCTGGGGCCACAGGGTAATTTGTGCCACTGTTGGGGCCTGGCCCCTAACGTCCCAGCTCACCCTCCGTCATCTGAACACAGACTGGGGGAGACACGGCCTGGGGGGGCAGAGCCGCGCCGTGGGAGTGAACGCGGAGTCGCTGCTCAGAAGAGATGCCGCAGGGAGCTCCCTCAGTCTGCTCAGGGTCTGAGTGAGAAGCAAGCCTGGTCGAGCTTGCTCGTTAACGTTTTTGCTTCTACCTGATCCACGCAGAAGTCGCAAGTCTCATGGCGAGTCACTAAACGCTGCGGCTCTGGGCTGTGGGCAGCGAGGCATCTTCTGGGGTCGGGTGCCGGGGCGGCTCCAGGGATGGTGTGGAGTGTGGGATCGGTCAGATGCCTGCTGGGGGCCGCTTTTGTCTGCTCTTGTCTGCTCCTGGTTCCGTAGGCGGGATGCCTCCACCCAGATCAGGAGAATGGCCTTTCTCACATCCCACTCACATGGCTGGGAAATGCCCGTTGGAGAGGATCAAAAAATACCATGAGAAACATGCTTTCTCTTCCGGCTTCAGCTCCTCAGCTGACCTGTGAAGGGTGATGAGGCCCGAGTGGAGGTTTCCTCTGCCCTCTTGAGCCATAGGGTTCTTACTGGGTGACCCACTAAAAGGACAGCTCAGGGTTCAGCATTTCTCAGAGTCAAAAAGGAGATTTGATTTAGGGAAGAAGTAATCTATAGTCTGAGCTTTCCAGGTGGCTCATTGATAAAGAATCCACCTGCCAATTCAGGAGATGCGGGCTTGATCCCTGGGTCGGAAAGATCCCCTGGAGAAGAAAATGGCAACCCGCTCCGGTATCCTTGTCTGGGAAATCCCAAGGACAGAGGAGCCTGGCCAGCTACTGTCCAGGGGGGTCTCAAAGTGTTGGACACAACTGAAGCAACCAAACAATAAAAACAAAGCTACAGTCTCTCTGACGTATAAGAGCATCTATTAGAGTTCAGGGGCAAAGACTGTTGATGTTACCATGAGACTGAAATAGATGGAGTTGTTGGAATTTTTGTGCAATACAAATTAATTGTTTGATGTGACTCACTTGTGTTAAACCTCCCCAAATTCTCTCACATTGTATTAGCTATAGTCCCACATCCTTTTAAAAGTATATTGGTAAGTCTCCTGAGGTAGTTACAGAGACACATTTCTATAGTACAATAATTTATGCTAAGGAATATCTCACCAAGAACACTGTGTTTTCATTCTTAGGTTGACTGGCATCGCAAAGTCTCTTTTTACAGAAACAGTGATCTTAATACTTTTTTTCTTGATGGTATTTTTACTCTAGAATCCTATCTTCCTATGAATTATTGCATGAATCTGAAAATGAACCAGACAGAATCTGAGCGGCCCTGATGAAGCTGCGGAAGGCCTGGGGAGCCCAGGGTGTCAGCACTCCTGAACTGAGGTCACCCATCACCCAAGGGGTCCTGAGAGCAGAGCTGGCAACTGTGGACCTTCAATCAGAATTTCAGAACTGTATTTGAAAGTTCCAGATTTCAAGTGACTGTCACTTTCCATCCAGTGCTAGACTTACACACAGAAGCGGTCACTTCTGGTTTCTAAACCAGTCACTGCGGTCACTGGTACGGCTCTAATCTGTTGGGACCACATGGTCTGGCCAAACAAGCTTCTACCTGCGGAAATACACTGATGATCTCTCTAGTATCAGAATTCCTTGATCTTAACTCATGTATATTTCTCTAAATGTGTCTGACTACCAAAAGTTAAAGATATTATTCCATCACTCGGTGAGATAAAACGGAGGACGTGAGCATTGAGTCGACCGCAAGGGAATACCTCGCCTTCACACATTTCTTAACCAAAGCAGTGTAGACTACATGAGCTAAATGGTGTTGAACGCGGTCCACATTTGCATATGCATATTGTCCAGTGACACTCATAATTGCATCAACCAAGCGAGGCAGCGTCCGTCAGCCAGGGTTCAAGCCTTCCCGAGGTGCTCACAGTGCAGCCCCCGTCAGTCTCCGGGCCTGCTTTCCCTCGGTGCGCTGTATCTGTATTCCACATGCAAATTCTCTAGTGAATGATTTTCCTGTTTTGTAAGCTAGACTGCACCTGTAACATGTGGGATTGAGTTAAAAATGACAAGCAGACAAGCGCAGGCACATTATCTTGACAAACTCAGCCTCCGAAAATTACCCTGGGCCTGAATTATTAAAATAACAAGGAATATTTCACTCAGCTGTGCAGAAATGATCCTAATTGTCCACTTTAGCTAAATCCTTTCAGTCTCTGAGATCGGTCAATTTACACTGGTGGCTTGCAAATTCCTCAACTCCCATTAGAGGAGAGGAGCTGCCGCCCAATGCACCCTCATTTATTTTAATAACCTGCCAAGCAGACATGAAAATGTTAAAGTTGGAAGGCTATAACATGACAGGATCCTGACTTGTCATAGCCACATTATAATCTAGTTAAAATACTTTCTTTCTCCTTTTCATGTCTTCTCGGGTAAGTGGGGAACTAATTGTCAAATTACTAATTTTGTTGGCATTAATATCAGTGCGAAGACAAGAGGAGCATGAACTGTAGAGTGAGAGGCTTCTCTTCTACACCCCCAATGCTGACGGGGAAATTACCCTGGAATCAAGTGAAGAATTAAATTTGTGTGATCCACTTGGTGTTTGCTGCACACCCGTTCCTGCAAGCCCTGTTTGCTAGTCCTGTCAGCTGAACAGGGTGCTTTGACATCGCCTGGCGTGTGTTTGTGGCTTCTAGAGTGCAGGGCATGGTGATAATGAATCAAATTAAGCATTTACTGTGCGCTACATCGCATCCAAGCACACAGCACAGCAGGAACGTGGAGGAGCTGAGAGACGTGTTATTCAAAGTCCTTAAATGGAAGAAACTTTCAATCTGGCCATAGATTTTGTTATCAACATTTAAAATGTGTATGTCATCCTGGAAAAAATGTGAATGCCAGCACCATTCACTCTCCAATGTGCCCTGTTTTGATGGTAAATTATGTGATTATCCTAGTTTCAGATAACACACTCAAGTGTGGGCTAGTCACGTGGCATTGCCTGAAACGTTTCTTGAAGTAGTTGGTGAAGAGTGTTTATATGTGAGGGAGACATTGGGGAGATGAGGTCTGTGCTAGAAGCAGAATTGTTTGCCAGGAATGTGAAATGGAATCAGAAGGAGGAAGTGGCTGGAATGTCAGGCTGCAACCATTTTGCTTTGGCAAGAAAAGGAAAGGGAAATGATTTCCAAAGCTTGGGGTTTTAAGAGCTGCCTGCACACTGGGTATTGCTTTTGGAAAATGGTAGTTCTTCAGCTGTGGAAGCCAGGTGTATTTTATACCCAATGTTTGCAACGTGTAAAAAAGGAAAGAGAAGACAAGCAATACCATAAACAAAACAGCCTTTAGTTTATGTATGACGGAACTTACAGAACATACCTCTGAGTGTCCAGTGAAAGCAAGTTGTGAATTTCAGTGGCTTTGTGACCGTCGATTTCCCAGTAGTTTCTTCAGTTAATAGAGCAAAGCATTTGTCTTCCCTATTGGCATCAACCTGTGGTGGTCAAAGTGTGAGTCCTCAGATTCCGGGATACGGAAAATGTAAAGAAATGGCTTTGCTAATTCACCATGTTTACATATTTTCATATGGGTATCCAGTTTCCTGGGGCTTCCTTGATGGTTCAGTGGTAAAGAATCTGCCTGCCAGTGCAGAAGACGTGGGTTCAGTCCCCGGGTTGGAAAGATCCCCTGCAGGAATAAATGGCAACCCACTCCAATATCCTTGTCTGGGGACTCTCGTGGACAGGGAACCCAGAGGGCTGCAGTCCAGGGGGTGCAAACAGACACGACTGGGCAAGGATGCACTAGAGCATACTTATTTTCCTATTTTTTTCTCATGAATTTTAAGCTAAAATCCATTGAGAACCATTATACAGCACAGCATCTTTCCTAGTTTTCCCTGGGAAGAATCTGATTATTTGTTTTGGTGGCTTTAATTTAGATAATCAAATAAAATTGACTTTTCCTTTATAGAAAAGTTGATTCCACCCTCCCTCCTTTTTTTTTTGTTTTTTAATAAATTAGACTTCTTCTTGGAAGTTCAGACAACTGTGAGCTTGTGTTTAGCCTTAATTTGCACATTCGCTGGTACAGTTAGTAGCTAGGTATGTCACTGAGTTTAGACACCTGTGTCAGATACAAGACAGTTATTGCTTCTTTGTTCAACTGTGATTATGCTCAAGAGCTCCACTGCAGATTAAAAAACAGGAACACACAAAACACATTAAGGTATCTTTTCCTGAAATGCAAATGCCATTAAGGACAGAACTTTGCTGAACAGAGAGATTTATTTGTCAAGTTGCCCAGTGGAAACCTGTGACACGGGGAATCTGTGTGTGGTGGACTCCATGGGTGAGACGATTCCAGCAGGATGCCAGTACTTCCAGGCAGACAGCGTTAACTGATGACCTGGGATCTGGCCAATGAAAACCAGGAGAAAACCAATACTTTGGTTCTATTGTTGCTGTTTAGTTGCTAAGTCATGTCCGATTCTTTGCAACCCCTTGGGATGCAGCATGCCTGGCTTTCCTGACCTTCACTATCTCATGGAGTTTGCTCAAACTCATGTTCATTGAGTCAGCAATGCTATCTAACCATCTCATTCTCCGTTGCCCACCTCTCCGCCTGCCTTCAGTCTTTCCCAGCAGCAGGGTCTTTTCCAGTGAGTCAGCTCTTCCCGTCAGATGGCCAAAGTATTGGAGTGTAAGAAATACTGTTTACTACAGCAGCTAAAATTCTTACTCCAAGGGGAGCAACCAAAAACCCACAGAGAGTACCTACTAGGTACATCAGGTGTGGCTGTGGCTCCCAGCCTTCTTGTTAGGGTCAGGGAGTTCCCTTTGCAAGGTGTTTCTCCAGTCCATCCAAGCAGTTTGGGGATGAAGGAGACAATGTGTCAGTCACAGCTTTCAACTAGTTCGAGTATGGTGCCCTGCTCCCAGTAAGCACCATTTGACAAGGAAAGCATGGAATAATCGAGCCATTCACTGGAAGAAGGGGTTTTCTTCCTGCCTCTCTAGTGTCCCAACTTTAGCTCTCAACCCAGTCCTATTCCTGCTATTTCCTGGGTACCATTCAGACCCACAGGCTGAGCACCTGCCACCAGCAAGCCCTCCCTCGGCTGGCGTGCACAGATGGATTTCCCACTGGACATCCTGGCCTTAATCATCCGTCTATCAGCATCTCGTGACCCACTTTTGAACCCAACCTGCACCTCCACGTGAATCCTTATGAATTAATGGCATTTCCATTCCAAGCAAAAGACTGTGTGTTTCCATTGTCTGGTGGCTTAGGCAGTAAAGAATCTGCCTGCAATGCAGGAGACCTGGGTTCAGTCTTTGGGTTAGGAAGATCCCCTGGAGAAGGAAATGGCAACCCATGCCAGTATTCTTGACTGGAGAATCCCATGGATGGAGGAGCCTGGAGGGCTACTTTCCATGGAGTTACAAAGAGCTGGCCATGACTGAGAGACCAACAACGTCACTTTTCAGTTGTCTGAGTCAGTGTGGCCTCTGAACTAGCTCACAGCCTCTCATCTTTCTTTGCTATTCATCACCATTTTTCCTGATTCACTTACTCCTCACCAGATGCCATGAGCATTTCGTCATTTGCTGTTGTTGTTTAGTCACTCAGTTGTGTCTGACTCTTTTGCCAGCCCCTGGACTGTAGTCCACCAGGCCCCTCCGTCAGTGGGATTTCCCAGGCAAGAACACTGGAGTGGGTTGCCCTTTCCTTCTCCAAGGGATCTTCTTGACTCAGGTGTTGAACCTGTGTCTTCTGCATTGGCAGGCAGGTTTTTTATTTATTTATTTTTTAACACCGAGTCACCTGGGAAGCCCTCATCTTGTCAATATTTTGTTGCTACCTGTTACCCACTGCAGTAACTTTCCAAAGGTTTCTGAAAGCTCCGTCCTTTCACGCATGGTCTTGGATCTTCCTGGAGAGAAGAGACTTAGGGAGCTTCTAGAGCCACATGGAGAGAAGGCAGTGGCCCCCACTCCAGTGCTCTCACCTGGAAAATCCCGGGGGCAGAGGAGCCTGGTGGGCTGCAGTCCATGGGGTCACTAAGAGTCGGACATGACTGAGTGACTTCACTTTCACCTTTCATTTTCATGCATTGGAGAAGGAAATGGCAACCCACTCCAGTGTTCTTGCCTGGAGAATCCCAGGGATGGAGGAGCCTGGTGGGCTGCCATCTATGGGGTCGCACAGAGTCGGACACGACTGAAGTGACTCAGCAGCAGCAGCAGCAGCAGAGTCACATGGAATGTGTCCTAACATTAAGTATGCTACATGCTTTTTAGTGGAATCTTGCAGAGTTTACTTGAACAAAGGCCCCCACTGATGGAGCAAAGATAGTCTTTTCAACAAGTGATGCTGGAACAACTGTGTGTCCACTTGCAAAAAAAATAATAATAATCTAGATACAGATCTTACAGCTTTAACAAAAAGTAACTCAAAATGAATCATAGACTTAGATATTAAATACAAAACTATATAATTCATAGATGATAATGTAGCTGAAACCTAGATGACCTGGGATATGGTCATGACTTTCTAGATACAACTTAATCATGACCCATGAAAATACTTGATAATCTAGACTTTATTAAAATGTATTAAAATTACAAACTTCTGCTTGGTCACCCCACTCCAGTGCTCTTGCCTGAAAAATCCCATGGACAGAGGAGCCTGCTGGGCTGCAGTCCGTGGGGTCACAAAGAGTCAGACAGGACTGAGTGACTTCCCTTTCACTTTTCACTTCCATGCATTGGAGAAGGAAATGGCAACCCACTCCAGTGTTCTTGCCTGGAGAATCCCAGGGAGGGGAGCCTGGTGGGCTGCCATCTATGGGGTCACACAGAGTTGGACACGACTGAAGCAACTTAGCAGCAGCAGCAGCTTTGTGAAAGACAATGTCAAGAGAATGGAAAGATAAGTCACTGATGAGAAAATATTTACAGTAATACATTTGATAAGGGATTGTTACATGAAATATACAAAGTAATCTGAAAACTCAACAATAAGAGTAGAAACAGCCTGATTGAAAGATTAGGCCAAAGAGACTTCTCTGATAGTCCCAAGATTCAGATTCCGTGCTTCTAAACAGGGGGGATGGGTTCTCTCCCTGGTTGGGAGAAATGTACAGGCAGGCAGAGGATTCTGAGGCAGAAACTGTTGTCGCTGTTCAGTCGCTAAGTTGTGTCTGACTCTTTGCAGCCCTGTGAACTGAGGCACATCAGGATTTCCTGTTCTTCATTACCTGCCAGGGTTTGCTCAAACTCATGTCCGTTTAGTCGGTGATGCCATCCAGCCATCTCATCCGCTCTCATGCCCTTCTCCTCCCACCTTCAGTCTTTCCCAGCATCAGGGTCTTTTCCAATGAGCCATTTCTTCACATCAGGAGGCCAAAGGATTAGAACTTCAGCTTTAGCATTAGTCTTTCCAATGAATATTCAGCATTAATTTCCTTTAGGGTCGACTGGTTTGATCTCCTTGCTGTCCAAGGGACTCTCAAGAATCTCCTCTAATACCACAGTTCAAAAGCATCAATTCTTCAGCACTTAGCCTTCTTTAGGATCCAACTCTAACATCCGTACATGACTACGGGAAAAATCATAGCTTTGACTTTTGTCGGGAAAGTGATGAAGGCAGTGAAGATACCTTATATGATGTTACAGTGATGTATCTTATTACGTTTGTCCCTTATATGATGCTTCAGCGATAGATGTATCTTATTATGTTCATCCAGACCTAAATAACGCCAACCCTAAGAGAGAACAGTAATGCAAGCTGTGAATGCTGGTGGCAACCACGTGTCCATGTCGGATCTTTGACTGTAAGAGATGCAGCATCTGGGGAAGGGCACTGATAATGGGGAGACTGTGCCCGTGCCAGGGCGGGAGCTACGCGAGAAGTTTATCACTTCCTCCTGCCCGAAAAGCCTCAGAAAGGCCAGGCCCCCAGGTCTCAAAGGAAAGGCCCCACTGTTTAACAAAAAGAGGAGAGAGAAAGAGCGTTTGCAAGCACAGTGAACCACAGCACAAAGCCAACTTGGCAGCCACTGAATCTTGGAGCTCTCTCTCCAGACCTGTCTTCCATCACTGCCGCAATCAGGAAGGAGGGTCTGATTACAAGCCTTTCCAGGAGTCATCTTTCAGGCCTCGTTCCTGCGCCTGCAGCTCCCTCTGTGTGGGAGATCCTCACTTTCTTCCCCAAATAGATCACATTTTGCGACCTTGGCTGACCTCTCCTTTGTGAAGCTTTTCCTGATCCTGCCCTCCTCTCAGCTACAGGGCGCTTAGACCGACAGTTCGTTCCTACTGCCAATTTGCTGTGATTGGTGTCCACTTGCCTCTGTGCATAGACTAATTAATGTCAGCAAGGGAGGGGGGGCACATTTCAGTCATGTTTCAGCCTGCATCTCAGTAGGAATAAAATGGAAGCATTTTCATATTGTTAAAAACTATAAGGAAAATAATAACACAGACAAAGGAACTCAGAAAGGGTTGTTCCTACCACCACCTGATGCTATGTGGTCATCAGATGTCAAAATCATCCTCAGGGGAATGATTTACTTAGACCTTAACATGTTTTGTTTGTAGTGGAGTTTTCTCGAAGAGTTCCTCCCTTCCCACCCCAACCTACACACACACAGCACTATGCTGGCCTTCTCTTCCCACTTCAATTATGAAAAAGAAGAGCAAGCCTGGGGCCCCCAGCCAGTGGTCCGTCTCAGACTGGGGAGGAACACTGGTTTCTTCTGCAAACTCTCCCCCAGAGGCTGAGATGTTTATCTGTTAATTTGTTTGCTTGTTAACATTAGACTTTGTAGGGAAAAAAAAATCCTCTTCAGAATTAATATGTGGATAGGGCAGTTTTCTCAGTCAAGTAAATGAATCAATATTTAATGGCAATTTTAGAAGCAGTATTTGTCTATGATAATGTTGGATGGTTTGTAACTTGGAAATTAAAACACATGGCTGTGAATTTTTGAAGAGCATTTAACCTTACCTGTAACGTGCAACTTGGATTATAGAACGTGAAGTCAAGAAACTATAGGCATTTTTAGAAGACAGAGTGGCCAGCAGGAAAAAGAGAAATGTCTGTGTCAGGACCTGTTGGAGGCAAGCCTGTGCCCCCAGGTGTAAGAAGTGTAACAGGAAGCACTGATTGGGTGTTTTCAGGTTCACTACAGAGCAGAGCATCCATGTGTTCCTACCCATCCCACGCGTCATATGCTGAATTATCTGTGCTACTGGAGACAGAGTTGAAAGATAGCACTCCATCCAGCCTGACACTCCTCGGGCCCCGAGTCTACACAGTGCGTGGTGGACTAAGGACAGCGTCCCCCCCACACACACCCACACTTCCCGCTGAAACAAGAGAACACCACAGGGCCCACTCCCAGATGTGAGAACTCACCTTTTCTGCTTCCCCTGTGAGTAAGCCAGCAGGGGACTGCATCCTCTAAGAGAACACAAGTGATCTGAGTCACAGTCAACAAAAGAGTCCAAAATGCAGTACTCGGAAGCAACCTCAGGAACGACAGAGTGATCTCTACTCATTTCCAAGGCAAACCATTCAGTGTCACAGTAATCCAAATCTATGTCCCAACCACTAATATGAAGAAGCTGAAGTTGAATGGTTCTATGAAGATCTTCTAGAACTAACACCCCAGAAAGATGTCCTTTTCATTACAGGGGATGGGAATGCAAAAGCAGGAAGTCAAGGGGTACCTGGAGCAACAGGCAAATTTGTCATTGGAGTACAAAATAAAGCAGGACAAAGGCTAACAGAGTTTTTCCAAGAGAATGCACTGGTCATAGCAAACACCCTCTTCCAACAACACAAGAGGACTCTACACATGGACATCTCCAGACAGTCAATACCAAAATCAGATTGATTATATTCTTTGCAGTCGAAGATGGAGAAGCTCTATACAGTCAGCAAAAACAAGACCGGGAGCTGACTGTGGCTCAGATCATGAACTCCTTATTAGTCCTTTAGGTATGACCTAAATCAAATCCCTTACGATTATACAGTGGGAGTGACAAATAGATTCAAGGGATTAGATCTGATACACAGAGTGCCTGAAGAACTATGGACGGAGGTTCATGACATTGTACAGGAGGCACGCTAGTAAAGTAGTGCTCAAAAGTCTCCAAGCCAGGCTTCAACAGTATGTGAACTGTGAACTTCCAGATGCTCAAGCTGGATTTGAAAAAGGTAGAGGACCCAGAGATCAAATTGCCAACATTCAATGGATCATCAAAAAAGCGAGAGTTCCACAGAATATCCACTTCTGCTTTATTGACTATGCCAAAGCCTTTGACTGTGTGGATCACAGTCAAGCTCTGGAAAATTCTGAAAGAGATGAGAATACCAGACCACCTGACCTGTCTTCTGTATCCAGTTCAAGAAGCAACAGTGAGAACTGGACATGAAAGAACAGACAGGTTCCAAACTGGGAAAGGAGTGTGTCAAGGCTGTGTATTGTCACCCTGCTTATTTAACTTATATGCAGAGTACATCATGTGAAAAGCCAGGCTGGAGGAAGCACAAGCTGGAATCAAGATGGCTGGGAGAAATGTCAATAACCTCAGATATGCAGACAATACCACATTTAGGACAAAAAATGGGGAAGATCTAAAAAGCCTCTTGATGAAAGTGAAAATGAAGAGTGAAAGAGTTTGCTTAAAACTCAACATTTAGAAAACTAAGATAATGGCATCCAAGTACCATCACTTCATGGCAAATAGATGGGTGAACAATGGAAACAGTGAAAGAATTTATATTTGGGGGCTCCAAAGTCACTGCAGATGGTGACTGCAGCCATGAAATTAAAAGACTCTTGCTCCTTGGAAGAAAAGCTATAACCAACCTAGAGAGCATATTAAAAAGCAGAGACATTGTCAAAGCTGTAGTTTTTCCAGTGGTCATGTATTAACGTGAGAGTTGGGCTGTAAAGAAAACTGAGTGCTGAAGAATTGATGCTTTTGAACTGTGGTGTTGGAGAAGACTCTTGAGAGTCCCTTGGACAGCAAGGAGATCCAACCCAGTCCATCCCAATGGAAAGCAGTCCTGAATATTCATTGGAAGGACTGATGTTGAAGCTGAAACTCCAATAGTTTGGCCACCTGATGCAAAGAACTGTCTCATTGGAAAAGACCCTGAGCCTGGGAAGGATTGAAGGCAGGAGGAGAAGGGGACAACAGAGGATGAGGTGGTTGGATGGCATCACCAACTTAATGGACATGAGTTTGAGCAAGCTCCTGGAGTTGGTGATGGACAGGGAGGCCTGCATGCTGTAGTCCATGGGGTCACAAAGAGTTGGACATAACTGAGTGACTGAATCGAACTGAGGAACTGGTCTTACTTTTTACAGTGGGAGCACAGTGTTTGGGGTTGTGTGGTGTGGGCTGGTATAGCTAAATGCTGCAGACTGGGGTAGCTTACACAACAGAAATTTATTTCCCCTGGTTTTGGAGGCTTGAAATCTGAGAACTGGGTGCTACCTTAGATTCTGGTGAGAACAGTCTTCATGGCTTGCAAGTGACCATCTTCTCTCTGTGCTCATGCGGCCAAGAGCAGCATCCAGGTGTCTGCCCTCTCATCAGCACCCTAATCCCATCACCAGCCCATCATAATGACCTCATCTAACCTCAACTCCTTTCTAAAAGCCCCGTATCCAAATACCACTACACCAAGGGCTAGAACTGCATGGTAATGTTTTTGAGTGGGCAGAATTCAGTCCAAAAAAGTAACTAATTAACTTTGAGTCGAACATCAATAGGTGCCAGGCAGGCATCTCTGACAGCTGATCACACTAAAGATTCATGAAGAAAAACAAAATCAGTTGGGGATTTATTATGTAGGCTCTTTATGGACAAAATAGTAGTGTGAAGGAAAAGTGAAAGTGAAGTCTCTCAGTCGTGTCCGACTCTTTGCAACCCCATGGACTGTAGCCTATCAGGCTCCTCTGTCCATGGGAGTTTCCAGGCAATAGTACTGGAGTGGATTGCCATTTCCTTCTCCAGGGGATCTTCCCAACCCAGGATTGAACCTGGGGTCTCCTGCATTGTAGACAGACGCTTTACCATCTGAGCCACCAGGGAAGTGTGAAGGAAAAAATAAGGGAAAATGCCACTGAGTACCTGCTTCCATCAGGAGCTGTCCAGGAAGCCAACTGCAGAAATGGCATCTCTATTTCCCTCTCTCTGTTTCTCTTTCTTGGACCAACCATACAATAAATGCTAACTCAGGCTGTGAAATTGCTTTTCTGTATAATTACTAGCTTTTCTTCAACTATTTATTTAGTAAAAATATTCTGCTTACCATTGAGTTCGGATATATAGAATTGATCATTTTGCCTAATGGCCTTAACCATTGTATTTGGACATTGTTAAGCCATCACCAATTTCATACACTGAATTTATTCAGCAAATCTTTCCTATGCACCTTTGTTCCAATGCTAAGAATCAGGAACAGAACAGACACTTTTTTTTCTCCTTTAATATTTATGCTTAAGTGACAAACAAAAGGGACTCGTATCCAACATCCAAAATTAGATCCCAATATGTACAAATGAAGACTTATGCTTCCACCCAAGGTGGAGTATCAGGAATGGCTTTTCCTTCTTCCAAAGCAATACAAATTGGACAAAGTGTGTAAAACACTTAAAACCATAGCTTTCAAGACACAGGGCAACAGAAAACAAACAGTGATTCCCAAGAGCTGGTAAACGAATGAGGTGCGTCCTATACTTGGCTCAGTGACGGCTTTAGAAGATTTCCAGACCACAGTGAGTGGAAGGGGACCTAGCAGGAACTAGGTGGACTCTCTGAATTCCGTAGACCAGCCTGAAACTCTAGGAACTCCAAGGCAGATAGAATTTTCGTGTCAGAGTCCTGGAGATGAGAACATCTCCAGAAAGGGAAGTGTGGCGCTGTCTTCCTCAGATACTTAGAGGGCGAATTGTCAGCATCTGTGTGTGAAGAAACCGCACAAAGATGAAGGTTTAGAAGGAAAAGTGTGGGCACCCAGCCAGGGCGAGGAACAGTCTGCAGACAGACTGTCAAACTGGCTAAATCAAGAGTCGTCGGCTAGAGAACTCAGAGGATTGTTGCCTTTGTAGTGGAGAAAAATTAATCCTGTACTCAATACTCTCTGGTCTAGTTCAACACCTTTTGAAAGCAAGAGATGGAAGGATCAAATGATTTTGAAGGAATTTAGGTATAATTCAGGAAAAAAGAAAATAAAACGTGTTTGTAAGACTAGAAAAATATCCAACATCTTATAAAGTAAAATATGCATCTATGATAACCACATGCAAAAATTATTAAAATACAACTCATAATGAGGGGATAATTCAATAAATTAAAACCAACCCAGAATTGACAAGGATAGTGTACAAGTGTGCTCAGTCATGTCCAACTCTTTGTGAACCCATGGACGGTAGTCTGGCAGAGTCCTCTGTCCATGGAATTTTCCCAGCAAGAATACTGGAGTGGGTTGCCATTTCTTCCTCCAAGGGGTCTTCCAGACCTAGGGATTGAACCCGGGTCCCTGGTGTCCCTTGCATTGGCAGGCAGATTCTTTACCACAGCACCACCTAGGAAGTCCCAAAAAGGATAGTAGGATTTCCAAATGAGACATTTCAAAAGATATTATAGATTCAGGATTTCAACCACAAAATGTACTTTGTTCCTTAACAATAACAAAAACGTTGGGCAAACTAAAATTCAGCTATTTTCCTTGGGCCCACAGAGAGCTGAGGTTTTGGGGCAAACCACCATCATGAACTCTGGAGAGAAAGGAGACTCCAGAGTGAGAGCTGAGACCCTCCTCTTGGGGCAGAAGCTGTGTAGGCAGGTGCAGACGGTGATTTTGACTAACCAGTGAGGATGAATGTGGGCGACAGTCTTGGGGACACACACCTTCTTGTACTTTGCCTCTAGGAACTCTATAGTTTATGGTACAAATATGAGAAAGGCCCTCACATGAGTCTGGCAGGGTGAAGAAAATAATAATTCCTGTGAAATAATCACAGTGCTGTCTCAAAAACAAAGACAAAAAACACCTACTTTATACAGAAAATGAATTAACAGAGGCTAACCAACACTTAAATTTTCCAAAAAACAAAAAACAAGCTTGAGTAACTCTAAGCCAGGTTTCAGCAATACATGAACTGTGAACTTCCAGATGTTAAAGCTGGTTTTAGAAAAGGCAGAGGAACCAGAGATCAAATTGCCAACATCCGCTGGATCATCGAAAAAGCAAGAGAGTTCCAGAAAAACATCTATTTCTGCTTTATTGACTATGCCAAAGCCTTTGACTGTGTGGATCACAATAAACTGTGGAAAATTCTGAGAGTGATGGGAATACCAGACCACCTGACCTGCCTCTTGAGAAATCTGTATGCAGGTCAGAAAGCAACAGTTAGAACTGGACATGGAACAACAGACTGGTTCCCAATAGGAAAAGGAGTACGTCAAGGCTGTATATTGACACCCTGCTTATTTAACTTATATGCAGAGTACATCATGAGAAACGCTGGACTGGAAGAAACACAAGCTGGAATCAAGATTGCTGGGAGAAATATCAGTAACCTGTTTTACGTATTGGAGAGGGAAATGGCAACCCACTCCAGTGTTCTTGCCTGGAGAATCCCAGGGATGGGGGAGCCTGGTGGGCTGCCATCTCTGGGGTCGCACAGAGTCAGACACGACTGAAGTGACTTAGCAGCAGCAGCAGCAGATATGCAGATGACAGCACCCTTATGACAGAAAGTGAAGAGGATCTAAAAAGCCTCTTGATGAGAGTGAAAAAGTTGGCTTAAAGCTCAACATTCAGAAAACGAAGATCATGGCATCTGGTCCCATCACTTCCTGGGAAATAGATGGGGAAACAATAGAAACAGTGTCAGACTTTATTTTTTAGGGCTCCAAAATCACTGCAGATGGTGACTGCAACCATGAAATTAAAAGACATTTACTCCTTGGAAGGAAAGTTATGACCATCTTAGCATATTAAAAAGCAGAGATATTACTTTGCCAACAAAGGTCTGTCTAGTCAAGGCTATGGTTTTTCCTGTGGTCATGTATGGATGTGAGAGTTGGACTACGAAGAATTGATGCTTTTGGACTGTATTGTTGGAGAAGACTCTTGAGAGTCCCTTGGACTGCAAGGAGATCCAACCAGTCCATTCTAAAGGAGATCAGTCTTGGGTGTTCACTGGAAGGACTAATGCTGAGGCTGAAACTCCAGTTCTTTGGCCACCTCATGCGAAGAGTTGACTCATTGGAAACGACCCTGATGCTGGGAGGGATTGGGGGCAGGAGGAGAAGGGGATGACAGAGGATGAGATGGCTGGATGGCATCACTGACTTGATGGACATGAGTTTGGGTGAACTCTGGGAGTTGGTGATGGACAGGGAGGGCTGGCGTGCTGCGATTTATGGGGTTGCAAAGAGTTGGACATGACTGAGCAACTGAACTGAACTATATTAATTTCAAATGACGTAGGTTTTACATCAGGGAAAATTACCAGGGATAAAGAGTGCTATTATATATTGATAAAGGGGGTTAACTCATAAAACAGGGCAATCTTGCATTGTGAATTTAACAGCAGTATTGACAGATGTGACACAAAAACACACTGTACTGATCAGATAAGTAGATAAATTCAGAATTGTGGTTGGAAACTTTAACACCCACTTCTTTTAGTAATTGACTAAAAAAAAATCAATAGTTGACTAGTAGTATCAGCAATGGTTGAGCAGTAGTATCAACAACTTGATGTAACTAACATTTATAGAACACTCTGCCATAACAGTAGAATTCATATTCTTCTCAAACTCTCATGGAATTTTCACAAAAATAGGCCCCATTATGTCCACAAACTCCACCTTAACAAATTCAGAAGAATAGAAATCACACAAATTATGTCCTCAGAACACGAGCTTGCACCAGAAGTCAATAACAGAGACAGAGCTAGAAAATTCTTGAGTATTTTAATATTAAACAGAACACTTCTAAATAGCATATGGATTAAAGAAAAAATCCCAAAATTGATTTCTAAATGTATAGAAAGTAGTGTCCAGATTTGTGAGATTTTGGGCTTCCCAGGTGGCACGAGCGGTAAAGAACCCACCTGCCAATGCAGGAGACCTAAGAGACATGGGTTCGACTCCTGGGTCGGGAAGATCCCTTGGAGGAGGTCATGGCAACCCACTGCAGTATTCTTGCCTGGAGAATCCCATGGACAGAGGAGCCTGGTGGACTGCCGTCCGTAGCCTCACAAAGAGTCGGACACTGCTGAAGCGACTTAGCACACACACTCCCATTGAGATTCAGTAACAGTGGTATTTAGAGGGAGATTTATAGTATTAAATATGTATGTTGGAAAATAATAAATATCTAGAATAAATGATCTAAGTTTCCATCTTGAGAAAGCAGAGGAAAAAAACCCCAATATAAACCTAAAATAAGCAGAATAAAATACATAGTAAAAGTCAGAAAGAAAAGCATTGAAATGGAGCACCAGAAAACAATAGGAACAACCCAGCAAAACTAAAATCCTATTATTTGAAAAGATGAGGAAAATTGATAAACCTCAATCGAGGCCAGTCTAGCCACAAACAAACTAAAGAGGAGACAGTTACAAATATCAGAACTGAAATATTAGCTGTCACAGTTTATCTCATAGATATTGAAAGGATAATAAAGAAGTCCTATAAATAATTGTGTGCCACAATTTGATAACTTAGATTAAATGGATAAATCCCTTGAAAGATACAAATTACTAAAATACACATGAGGAGAAATGGATATCTGAATATGTCATATCTATTTAAGAAATCAAATTAATAAGAAACTCCCAAAAAGAAAGCACTAGGCCTGGATGTGCAGGGCAAAAACTGTCCACAAAATATTAGCAAATCAAATATAAAAATGAATTAAAAATATATACTGCAACCAACTGGGATGTATTCAAATTCCCAAGGATGATTCATCATTTGAAAATCTTTCAATATGATCTCCCTACATTAACAAGCTAAAGAAGAGTAATCATACATTTGTATTGATGCAGAAAAATTAAAACCCATTCATGATAGAACTCAGTGTACAGGTAATAGAGAGGAATTTTCTCGTTTTAATAAAGAATATCTGCAAAAGAGACTACAGTTAACATCATAATTATAGTTGAAAAGTCAGATGCTTACCTTTCAGATGGGAACAAGGCAAAGATATTCTTTCTCACCACTTCTATGTACAATTTTCCTGGAAGTCTTAACTACTGCAATTAGATAGAAAAATGGAAAAAGTACACATATACATACATATAAATGAAGAAATAAATCTTTATTTACAGATGACAAAATTGTCTATGGAGGAAAACCCAAATAATCCTCAACAATGAAAGAAACCTTTCTGGTACTGGTACTAGTAAGGAAACAGAACAAGATCACAGGACATGACGTTATTGGACAAGGGGTGATTGCTTTTCTATCTATCAGACAGGAACAGTCTGAATTTGAACTTTGAAAAGCAATAGGACTTTTCAACAAAAAGTGAAATAGGTACAAATCCAACAAAATATGCTGGTACAAGGTCCACCACGTAGAAGAATCTAGGTCAACATCAAGTTCAAGAAACCTGAGGCAACGTACGTGAATGCACAGAATGATTCAGTTTCTCCAAGCCAGTGATAAAAACTTAAACAGCCAAAGGAGAAAAACAAAATTTTACACAGAAACGTAAAGAAGTTCGGAACCAATGCCAGTAAGAAGACCGACAAATTTAAATAATAAGAGAAAAAAAGTGAAATGCAGGTTATATAAAAAGGGGGAAAGAAGCCACTGCTATACATGCAAAGGATGAAAGAACTCATCACCTGTAAATGCCTACCGCAAGAAACGCTACAGAAAGGCCCCCAGGCAGAAGGAAAGTCACATCTCGTGAAGCACCAACTCACACAAAGCAATGAAGAGTGGAAATCATACTTACATGAGTACATACGTATTTTGTCCCTTTGTTCAACTTAACTGTTAAATCACAGTAATAAGAATGTTGGGTAGGTTTTATGTTGTCAGTCACTTGTGTCTGACTCTGAACCGCCATGAACTGCAGCCTGCCAGGCTTCCCTGTTCTTCACTATCTCCTGGAGTTTGTCCAAATTCTTGTCCTTTGAGTCACTGATGCCATCCAATCATCTCATCCTCTGTCACGCCCTTCTCCTCTTGACTTCAATCTTTCCCAGGATCAGGGTCTTTTCAATGAGTTGCCTCTTCGCATCAGGTGGCCAAAGGATTGAAACTTCACCTTCAGCATTAGTCCTTCCAATGAATATTTATGGTTAATTTCCTTTAGGATGGACTGGTTGGATCTTCTTGCAGTCTAAGGCACTCTCAAGAGTCTTCTCCAACACCACAGTTTGAAAGCATCAATTCTGTGGCGCTCAGTCTTCATGGTCCAACTCTCACATCCATACATGACCACTGGAAAAACCATAGCCTTGACTAGATGGACCTTTGTTGGTAAAATGATGTCTCTGCTTTTTAGTACTCTGTCTAGGTTGGTCATAGCGTTTCTTCCAAGGAACAAACATCTTTTACTTTCTCCCTCTACATTGTGAGCATGTAAATATTTTAAGGCTTACTTAATTATGCACGTATCCCCTCAACCAGTTTTTTTTTTTTTTTGTCTTGGAGTCCACCATGTTATCACTAACTTCAGATATGCAGATGACACCACCCTAATGGCAGAAATCAAAGAAGAACTAAGGAGCCTCTTGATGAGAGTGAAAAAGTTGTCTTAAAACTCAACATTCAGAAAAGTAAGATCATGAAATCTGGCCCCATCACTTCATGGCAAATAGATGGGGAAACGATGGAAACAATGACAAACTTTAATTTGGGGGGGTTCCAAAATCACTACAGATGGTGAATGCAGCCATGAAATTAAAGACACTTTCTCTTGAGAAGAAAGCTATGCCAATCTAGACAGCTTATTGAAAAGCAGAGACATTACTTTGCCAGCAAAGGTCCATCTAGTCAAAGCTATGGTTTTTCCAGTGATCATGTATGAATGTAACAGTTGGACTATAAAGAAAACTGAGCACCAAAACCTGATGTTTTTGAACTGTGGTGTTGGAGAAGACTCTTGAGAGTCCCTTGGATTGTGAAGCGATCAAGCCACTCAATCCTAAAGAAAATCAGTCCTGAATATTCACTGGAAAGACTGAAGCTGATTCACCGGATGCTGAGGCTGAAACTCCAATATTTTGGCCACTCGATGCAATGAACTGACTCATTGGAAAAGACTCTGATGTTGGGGAAGATTGAAGGTGGGAGGAGAAGGGGACGGCAGAGGATGCGATGGTTGGATGGCATCAGTGACACAATGGGCGTGAGTTTGAGTGAGCTCCGGGAGTTGATGATGGACAGGGAGGCCTGGTGTGCCGCAGTCCATGGGGTCGCAGAGAGTCGGACACGACTGAGCAACTGAACTGAACCGAATGGGCCGATCTGCTGCAGCACCCAGTGGTGTATGCAGAGACGCGTCACCAACATCAGCTACAGAATGGATCCAGTTGCCGGGGGGCAGACACACTGCCGAGGGCTGCATCTGGAGTGCTTCCTCTCCGCTGTGCTGTGAGCGAACACCTTAGCGCTTGATTCTTAGTGCCCTTGAATCATAGTCCCTTCTCTGGGTGCTTCTTATCTGTCACGTTACGGTCTATCCTGAATGCAGCACAGCGTGGCCACCTAGTGAAATCGCATAGGCTTTCAGATCCTTAAGCAAGGCGCATCTGTCATCTATTTGGGCCTCCTTTAATTCTTCTCACCACAGTTTTATAGAATTTAGTATACAGGACTTGCAAATCTTCTGTGATTTTATCTCTAAGTATTTCATATTCTTATTATAAATACTATTTTTAAAAGTTAAATGGGTTTTGGCTAGAGTCTAGAAATCCCAAGTCTTTTTATATATTGTTCTTGTAGGCAATGACTTTGATCTGCTCGGGTATTTGTTCTCTACTTTTTTATTTTTTGTAGATTCCATTAGATTTCTATGTTGACAGTCCTGACATTTGAGAATGAACATAACTTACCCTTTGCTTTCCAATATGGCTGCCTTATTTATTTATTCCTTCTCTTGTTGTACAAGGTAAAACTTTCAGTGTACGTTTGAATAGAAGTGATAGAAGCAGACGTTTTCTTGTTCCTGATCTCAGAGAGAAAGCACACAACTTTCCAGCACTAACCATGCTGTTAGCTGTAAGTTTTCTGTAGAAGTCATTTCAAGTTCAGAATGTCACCTTCTCCTAGTTTGCTAGGATTATTTATCAGTAATGAATATTAAATATTGGCAAATAATTTTTCTATTTCTATTGAGATGGTATATGGTTTCTGTCTATTTGCTTTATCATTGTTGAAGAAGGGTGTTGGAGCTCCTGAATATAATTACGTATTTCTCTGTATCTCCTCATTCATATGTTAAAGTTCCAGCTCTCACTACCCCAGGATGTGACTACATCTGGAGATAAAGCCTTTAAATAAGTAATGGAGATAAGATGCGCTCATATGGGTGACCCTGATCTTACGACCATTGGCATTATAAGAAGAGGAGATAAGGGTGCAGACAGCGCAGACCAAGTGGGTCCGTGTGAGGCACAGCAGGGAGGCACTCTCCACAAGCCAAGGAGAGAAGCCTCCAGAGAAGCAAACCTGCCAGCACCTCGACCACGGGCGTCCCTGTCTCCAGAGCTTGATCAAACACATTTCTGCCAGTTAAGGCCCCCGGTCCGTGGCATTCTGCTATGGCAGCACTAGCAGGCGAATGTAGATATTAGTAGGTACAAATCAAAGCAAGACCAAACAAAAACCTTTCAATCTATATCACATAGTATGCACAAAATTAATTCAAAATGAATCAACAATTTACATGTAAAATGTACAACTATAAAAAATGCAGCAGAAAACGCAGGAGAAAAAGTTTGTAACCTTGTTTTCAATACATGATATTTTAAAGATGTGACTCTCAAAACCTTCATATCTGATGACATTCTTATACTGTCTCGAAACACTGGATTTAGAGCTAACAGTGTGGGTGTAAAATCAACTGTGCTTTTGAAATAATGATTAGCTGAAGAAGAATTCTAAACATATAAGCATTTTGGTTTTATATTAATGTCAAGCAATTAAGTAATAGTTCAGCTAAGAGATATTATTAAAGCAATTTTCCATTTTGTAATTATTCACACAATTGACTTTCTTTTTACTTTTTCAAAGGGAGTATATTATAGGAGCACTGAAATTAGCAAAATATACTGCAAAATTCTAAGTTCTATGGAAGAGATTCTAAGGGATTCAAAGATCTTTCTGAATATTTATTATCTCCAGTGGATTTTAATTTCAAATTTTATGCTGATGTAATAGAAGATGCATAGACTTATCCAAGACATGGCATTTCAAAGTGGTAATTAATAAATTATCTAATATGAAATATCACTATGCTGCACTACATACGGTATAAATATTTAGCATGATACAGCATATTGTGTATGGACTATGATATACCACATATGCACATTATGTAGCAGTAAGTAAGCAATAGCGTAGTGTTAAAGAATGTGGCTTTGAAATATTTATACTCTAAATAAACAAGAATGATTTTCATTCATCCCAACACAAAGGGAAAGAATATTGCTACAACCACTTACATTTCAGTTACAATCTGTTGATAGGTTGTTCTGAATGAAAATAAACATCTCTCCAAATAGTACGGCTGTTTGCTACACAAAATTTTAAAAGGAAGTATCCAAGTGCTTAGTAGATGTATAAAATTGGATATGGCAAAATAAATGGACCGTAGTCCCTGTATAAGCTGAGTAGTAAAGGCTGCCTTAATTCCGGGGCTTTTCGCCTTTGGGCCCCTGCATTTAGCTAGCATCACCCGTCAGCACACCATGCAAATGAGCAGGCCTGAGCCTCTCCCTGCATCTCGGCTAATCCTCTTCCATTCTTCTAATCATGCTACACAGAAGCCAATATCTATTTTCATCAGGCAGATAGGATCTCTCAAGGAATTAAAGAGGACTTCCACTTAGTTCTGTAGTGGGCAAGGGCACGGCTGTGATCTGGGGCTTTAAGGGTTTCTCATTATGCACAGGAGCTTGCTGGATCGAAGGACTGCGTTCTGGCTACTGGATTTTTAATCCTCTTGTGGTTAGGGTTAGAACTTCCAGTTATTAAGATCTTTGATTACTCAGCACTTGGCTTCTGATTGAGTGAACTTCTGAAGATGGCGCAGGACTGTGATTTCAAGTTAGCAGCTTTAAAGGAACCACTGGGAAAGACAGACAGGAAAAGCCCTGTGATTAAGCTGCACCACCTTCTTTTAACTGACTTTCTAAAGTTATCTGATGCTTAACTCTTCATGTGCCAAAAGAAAAAGAAGAGAAACTGAGTCAGTGAATTTAATGTTTCCTCCTAAGGGGGCAAAAGTCTCTGAAATGGGCAATGTTCTTGGCAACGGCAAAGCTGAGAGAGACTTGCTCTTAGTCACGGGGTAGTAATTACAGACGATGTGGTGTGAATAAGATGAAGCAAATTTCCACCAGTGGGCAGAAACTCCCTCTGCCGAAGATTTAAGTCTTAGAGTGGAGTGAAAGCAAGGCCACCAGGATAGTGTCTAGGGAGAGAGCATATCATCTTCTAGCAAAGAATATACTATGACTGGGCTTCCCTGATGGCTCAGAGGTAAAGAGCATATTTTTTTTAGCAAAAAATATACTATGACTGGGCTTCCCTGGTGGCTCAGAGGTAAAGAGCATGCCTGCCAGGGCAGGAGACACAGGAGATTCAGGTTCCATCCCTGGGTTGGGAAGATCGCCTGGCGGTGGGCATGGCAACCCACTCCAGGATTCTGGCCCAGAGAATCTCATGGACAGAGAAATGCGGTGGGCTATAGTCCAGGGGGTCACAAAGAGTCAAACATAACTGAAGTGACTAGGCACACATCCACATACTATGACTAGAAATAATTCTCCACTGGTTAACGTCACTCAGGGCAAGTAATCTTCAGCGTCACTCTCGATGCAACAGGAAGAAGGAATGATCTCTGACCTGTTTCTCTGGGTCCTCGAAGGAAGTTACACATACAGTCGGATTTCCATCAGCCTTTGATATGATAGGAAATCCAGAGGAAACTGAATCAATGAAAACAACAGTTCTCCAGTCCTGGGCACCCATGGTTGAAGATGTGTGCCGAGAGCCAACAGGTCTCAGATTGAGACCTCCATAGCTTTTGTCACAACCTGTGACACCCCCTCCCCCCCCAAACCTTTCCCTCTCCTGGCTCTTTCTTGGGTGGGAATCACAGACCAGCTTCACCCAAGCTACCCCGCAGCCTGTTCACCCATAGCTCCTCTGCGCTTTGCTAGTGGTCCTGAGAAGCTCTTTGCCCTACTATGAGAAGGTAGCTCTCTATCGGACCAGGGAGGTGGAAATAGGATGATTTTCAATCCTAGAGGTCAGTCCGTGATAACTGTCAGTAAAAAGAAAGAAGGAAAGACTTTGTGGAGTGCTGCGGAGTACTGTGGATAGCGGGGGACAGGGGAGCCTGGCAGGCTGCAGTCCATGGGCTCACAGGGGCCGGACGTGACTGAGCGGCTGAACAGCAGCAGCAGCGGGGCAATGCACATATTGTGACTCTTAGATACGATATTATAAAGATCGCCACTCTCTCCAAATTAGCGTATGTGTTATGCAATCCTAATCAAAGTCCACTAAATAATATGCATATATACTGCCATTTCTGTTTAAGGTGTGTTTGAAAATAATCTACCAATAATTTCCGTATTGTTCAGTACTTTTCATGGTGTATTCTGATTTATTTTTCCCTTCACGTTTAGATTTGCATTGTATCTGGAGTTCTGGAATCAGTCTCTTTAATATTTGTATGTGTTCATGCATGTTGTACAGATTTCTATAAATCAAAAAATAAAAATTAAAAATGGAACATGTGGAGGCACGTGAAGCCCTGGCTATGGTCAAGAAGGAGTGGGGTTGAGGCGGAAAGTGGGAGGGAACGATATGTAAAAACCCGATACTAATGTTCTCTAAGTGGTACATTTTGCTTCCACTGGATGTCAGTTCTTGGCATCCAACACGGACGGAGTCTCAGCTCTATGAAATATATTGTGTTGTGTGCAGCACAGGAATTGATGTTTTACTTCTGATGCGATCCTCAAGAGACATAAAAAATGAGGGAATCCCCACTTACAGACATGGTAGATTATCTCATGTCTGACAACTCCTCCACACATAACGGTAAACTCTAGGGGAAAAGATGAGAAACAATTGTCTGAAGCTCCCGGAAAGAGATCAAAATCAGGGAGAGACTGGAATGGAGTCGACACTGGAATGCAATGAGTGGTTGTGAGTGAGAGGTCATCTTGCTTTGCTTTTTTGCTGTTGTTTTTATCCAAGCATCATTTCCAGGGAGCTCCATCTTATGGAAAAGATGGAAACTGGATACAAAGCGACAATAATTCGAGAAGTCAGGTGGCAGTGCTTAGGGGGTCACGGCTGGAGGAAAATGAGGTGAGACATCCCAGAATAGAAAGAGCCACAGAGAGTGTGGGCCAGGTGTTCATGTAAAGCGCGTCTCCAGTCTCACTCCTAAACTAGTACGTATGTGTGTGGTGCAACTCAAGTAGCTCAGATAAGTAAAAAATAACCGGTCATGGGTAACAGATATTATCCGTGCAGGGGAGGCAGAGTTTTAAATGTGCTTTCATCTAAGTTAGCTGTCAGCTAATATTCCAAATCAGGGCTATCCAGATCTAGTAGA
>SJYF01000373.1:2792095-2806537 GCA_006410515.1 Procapra przewalskii | reverse complement strand
AGCTACATTCTAAAGAATAATGATGAATTTAAGCACTGTTATTCTTTGATGAATCCTCCCACAATTTACTCAGTTTACTCAGATTTTATAGCAGCTTGTAAGAGAAATAACAGGTAAAAGAATATAACTATCTGTGATTGGAACTGTCTTGAGACTTAATTTTTAAATAACTTTCACTTGTTTTAAATAAAAAAAGAAACACTTTATTCTTCTAATTCATGGTTATATATTATGATACACATTCTCAGTGTTCGGCAATGCATTCTGGTATTCTTGCCTGGAGAATCCCATGGACAGAGGCATCTGGCAGACTTCAGTGCCTGGGGTTGCAGACTCAGATACTACTGAAGCAACTCAGCATGCATGCATACACTTTCGTTGTTATGGGTTGAATTGAGTCCCCTCAAATTCATATGATGAAGTCCTAACCCCCAGTACCTCAGTATGTGACCTTTATTGGAGATGATTCTTTTCAAAGGTAGAGTGTTAAAATGACGTCACTAGTTTGTGCATGCCAAGTCGCCTCAGTTGTGTCAGACTCTTTGTGACCCTACGGACCACAGTCTGCCAGTCTTCTCTGTCAATGAGATGCTTCAGGCAAGAACAATGGAGTGGATAACCATTCCTTTCTCCATGGGATCTTCTGGGCCCAGGGATCAAACTCTGGTCTCCAGCGCTGCAGGAGAATTCTGTGCAGGCTAGGCCACCAGGGAAGCCCTAACCTGTGTCTAACCTTAAGAGAAATATCAGACCTTTACCAGTTGAAGATCACTCTGCCAAATACCTAACCAGCGCTCCTCAGAACCGCCAAGGCCATCAAAAATGAGAAGTCTCAGAAACTGTCACTTGCAAGAGGAGCTCACGACAACTAATGTAACGGCGTATCTTGTATGGGACCCTGGAGCAGAAAAAGGATGTTAGTGATAACCAGGGAAGTCTAAATACAGTGCAGAGTTTAGCTGCTAATGATATCCCAGTGCTGATTCATTCATTTTAACAAAGGCACCGCTATCACGAAAGGCGTTAACACAGGGGACCTGGGTGTGGGAACTTTCTATATTGTTCTCCTAATTTTTCTGTAAACCTAAAACGGGCCTAAAATAGAAAAGCTAATTTAAAAAGAAGCACAAGGCTGGTCTCATTTCTTAAGCCCAAAGCCAGTCTCTTTTCACCACACCCCAAGTGCTGTCTTGAAGGACTTTGTCCTGGGTTCGGAAAGCAGGCCATGTGTATCCATCCTTATCCTGTGCTTCAAGAAGAATCTCCAGTTCAGAGATCATTCTGAATGTACCCTGGACTGTCGCTGTTGCTGCTTTAATGAAAACAGGACGTCGTCTTCCTAAGTTCAATTATAGAGCTCTTGGGTATGTTCCTCAGAGGAGAGGACTTTTCCTTTCATCTATCTAATTCTGCAGTATTTGAATCCCCTCTTCTCTTTGCCTCCTTTTCACCTCCCAGATGCTTACTTAGCATTGCTCTGGCGAAGATGACATTGACTCACTATTTCCCATATGTGCCCCAAACTTTAGTCATAATAGTTTTTATGCATTAAACTCAACGGTCTTTCTTCTTTGATTCGTGATTAACAGGTGGAAAGTGAAATGCAACTCATTGCTATTGTTCACTCGCTGGGTCATGTCTGACTCTTTGTGACCACGTTGACTGCAGCGCGCCAGGCTACCCTGTCCTTCACTACCTACTGGAGTTTGCTCAAACTCATGTCCATGATGTCAGTGATGCCATCCAACCATTTCGTCTTCTCTCTCTGCCTTATTACTGGGCAACACAGAGTGGGACTGGGGTCAGGAGTGGGGACGGGTGAGAGAAGTAAAGTGTATTTACCTTCTATGTGAGGTTCAGACTTAGGATTCAAAATGAAAGTGCTTAAGAACAGCCAGTAATCTGGTGATCACAACCACATCTCCATCTTGCAGCTTGGGGTCATTAGCCTGCCCCCCAAGCCACCCTTGTCTTTCCTTTATGTCGGTGGGAGGTAATGGAAACTCCAGCAGTCAGATCTGCATGTCTCGTGTCCTATTCCACCCACTTCGTTGACCACCTGAAGCCCATCCCCATGGCTGGTCTAACTGCGGTGCTGGGGAGGACAGACGGTTGAGTTCAGCAGTTCCATGTAATGAACGTATCATTGAAATTAATAAACAGAAGGAGGACATCTCTTTCTGTCTTCTCTTTGTCCAAATCTGATTCCTCAGACTAGCATGGCTGAGACCATTCAACCAACCACGCAGAGAAAAGTGTAACTGCTGGTCACAGGGTAACACACACTTGGTTTAATATTTAACTCGTGACATATTTAAGGCCGTAATTCTCAGTTTCCTTTCTTTAATCCTCTGAAGGGAAAAATGCAGTATGAAAATTTCAGAAGGCTGTGCCTCTAAAATTCATTGGCGTGAACAAATATTTGACATTCCCAAGAAAGGGAGTGCATTCTAGCGATTATGCGGTTAAGCTACAGCTGGGTTGCTATTTGTCTGCAATTTTAAACCCTGGCTGTTAAAATTAATTACGTTCAAGGAGAGTTTATCAGAATAAAAGTCTCGGACGTGGCATTCTTAGTCTCTGGAATTACAGTGGCCAATAGATCACCCTGAAAATGGCCTGGCTTGCCGTTTCAAATTCTTTAAACAGACTTATTCTGATTGTAACAAAAACACCCATAAATCTATGCACATATATATTGATCTTGGCTCCCTCTTAAAAATGACTCTGTCCTCGTAACTTGGCATATTTCATAAACAAACCAACAAATTATTGATCTATCATATACTCTAAAAGTCCTGTGAAGAATCTAGGTTGCTTTTAAGTTCCTACTGCACCTAAGGGAATGAGAAACTCTGAAATGAAAAATAGAGATTTAAAAAGAAGCCCAGAAGATATATAGCTGTCTCCTTCTGCTTCTTTCCAAGCTCCCATTGTGATTCAGTCTGTGTGTCACATATCCCGCTCTATATCTACTGATACGGCTAAGGTCCATTAATGCCATTCCTTCCAGAGGCTTCAGTAATTAAGTCACTACATTTAATAATTGCTTTGTGAAAAAGCCTGTCTAGATATCACTCTGCTTAAACAAAGGATGTGTAAATGAATGTATTTGTAGAGTATGCTCTATTAAATCTCACTGTGGGATTAGATGAAAAAAAAATTGCTTCTATTAATTTAGTCCCAAAAGGGTATTACTGAAATATTTTATTAATAAAATTCAAATGGCAATTGACAAATTAATCATTGTACCAAATCAAAGAAGGGGCCATATAATGTTGTGTCATCTGATGTTTTCCCCATGCAGGTTCTCTCACAAGCTGGAGTCACTCAGAGAACATCAATTACCTTCATCATCAAGATTGCAGTGAATGTGTGGAGAGTCATCTGGTTTCAACTGACGCTGGCGCATGGTCTCTGTTAGTGCTAGGAACGTATGCTTGGACTGATCTGTACTTCTTTAAGACCAAATATCGATTTCATCTTTTAGAAGAAGGAGAAGGAAAACAAGCGCCAGGCAAGACCATGACTGCTGTTCTTTGCGACCCCATGGACTGCAGCCTGTCGGGCTCCTCTGTCCATGGGATTCTCCAGGCAGGAATACCTGAGTGGGCTGCCATTCTCTTTTCCAGGGGATCTTCCCAACCCAGGTCTCCTGCGTTGTAGGAAGAGTCTCTTCCGCTTGAGCCACAGGGGATCAAGGATGTGCCCAAGTCCTCTGGTCTGACAGCCTCTAGGTTGGAATTGCCATCTGTTGAAAATGGGACCAGAAAACAAGCCTGGGCAGGGGGAGTATGGCTGGGGGCTCAAGAGTTCATATTTGAACCTTCCTGTCCTGAAATGTCTGCAGACATCCAGACAAAACAGGGATGAGGTGTCTGGAGTATCTCAGAGCAATTTCAGCAGACGGAAGAGGGCTTCCTTGGTGTAGAGAGGCATTCAAAGTCAAGGGAAAGGCAAGATTTCCAAGGAAAGGCATGCACAAGAGAAGCATGTGGATATTACACAGTGTCCTTGAAATCTAAATTTAAGCTCTTTGACACAGAAGCAATTATATTTGTATGTAATAAAGCATCTGACCAAGCAATATGGCTTATTCTGGATGGTGGTGGCCATTATTCACAAGTGTAAACATATATTAACACAACATCCAGTATTTTTAACCTAAGCAATGTAAACCTTAATAGAATCTAACAGCTCAAAGATGAGAGCAGTTAGTTTAGGCAGGCATGTATTTGCTGTGTGTTAAGATATTTAAGTCAGGCCCAGTTCTTTGTGACCTTATGGACTATAGCCCACCAGGCTCTGTCCATAAGATCCTCCAGGCAAGAATACTGGAGTGGGTTGCCATGCCTTCCTCCAGGGAATCTTCCCAACCCAGGAGTAGAAATTGCATCTCTAAGTTTTCTGCACTGGCAGATGGATTCTTTACCACTAGCTTCACCTAGGTACGATAACCCCAAAATCCTAGGATATTCTTTGCAGATACACTCAGTTTACAAGAATTAACTTCATTAGATAAAATAAAGTATTTGTTAGCATCATTGACTATACAAGTTATTTCGTGTGCATTAAGCATTAAGAATAGTTTCACAAATTAGAAGATTTGACTTTAATTTCTGATTTTGGCATATACTTATGACATCCTTGGGCAGAACACGGAAACATGTCTCTAATTTTCAACTTCATTGGCTATGAAATGGCATAATAATATTTATCAACTAAGTGGTAGTTGAAACTACATTTTTCCTAACTTCTAATATTATATCATCAGTTATCTTTGATACATTATATTTTAGAAAAGTGTTCTGCTAATTAGAGGATTTTGAGTTATTTTTTTCAGTATTGATTTGTAATTACTTCAAAGGGTCAAGGTCAGAATATATGGGAGACACTATATACATATATTTATAATGGTTTGCCAAAAAAGTCCATCTAGTCAAGGCTACTGACTAGATGTGGTGTTGGAGAAGACTCCTGAGAGTCCCTTGGACTGAGAGGAAATTCAGCCAGTCCATCCTAAAGGAGATCAGTCCTGGTGTTCATTGGAAGGACTGATGCTGAAGCTGAAACTCCAATACTTTGGCCACCTGATGTGAAGAGCTGACTCACTGGAACAGACCCTGATTCTGGGAAAGATTGAAGGCAGGAGGAGAAGGGGACAACAGAGGATGAGATGGTTGGATGGCATCAGGACTCAATGGACATGAGTTTGAGTAAACTCCGGAAGCTGGTGATGGACAGGGTGGCCTGGCAGACTGCAGTCCATGGGGTTGCAAAGAGTCAGACACGACTGAGGGACTGAAGTGAACTGAACTGATAACAGTTTGAGACATGTTTTATTGACTTCAATGTGTTTAATTTTTATAAATTCTCTCTGTGGGCTTTAAAAAATTAATTTTCTAAGTACGGAGTGTCAGATATACAACATTCCATGATGACGTAAACGTTGGATGTGCTACTCAGAGTTTCTATATCTAGTATCTGTTAGACTATTTAATCTGTCAGTTCCTATGAGATTATTGTGATTTATCTATTTCTTCTTATAATTCTCTTGATGTTTTGCCTTTTATAATTTTTGGTAGATGCACGCATGCCCAATAATGCTGTATCTTTTAAGTGAAATGAGTCGGGAGTAACGAAATCTTACCAGGAGTAATGCTAGTCTTGACCTACTGTGACCCCTGTGTTGCTTAGAGTCTATTTTATCATCTCTTAATGTAGATGCACCCACCTCTTTTCAGTCTGTATTTTCCCCAGAGAAGATCAGGTTTCAGGAAGGATTGCGGTTTATTTAATCTATTTTAAATACTTTTTTCTAAGTAGGAAGTCCCCATACTTTAAAAGGAAAAGCAGCCCATTAAATTTGTCACTATCTTGGATTATCTTAGGCCAGGTCACCAGGAGCAGACCCTTGAAGGGAAGGGAGCCAAGTCAGAGTGGGGCGAGTGTGGCTAGAAGGCAGGCTTATTTCAGTCCTTCCCAGGATACCTGGGAAGGGGGAAGACACACCTCGGAGTTTTCTGACCAGGAGCACATTTCACGTGTTTGTGTGTATTTGCCATCATTCAGGACTGGCCTTTGATGAGAGGTAGAGTGTGGTGTGAATGGAGAGATGGAGGTGGAGGCTCTGAAAACAATAAAGGGATGTGAGCAAGTGGGTGGGAAACTCCCACTTTCAGTTACACTGATAGTAGTTTTCCACCATCTTGTCTGTCTCTACAGTTTTTTGCTTCTTTTTCATATCTGTTGATTCTGTTCATCTATCTATTATCTATCTATTGTCTATCTATCTACAATCCCTTATTTTTTCCAAACGTAAGTTTAAAGCCATGAATTGTTTATATTTTAGTTAACCTTACTTATGTGTCTATGTCTAAAGTCAATCAGTATTAGTATATGAACATAACAGATCTCTTCCTAACTGGTAGTTGAGAAACAGAAAGATGCAACTCCAAAAGCCTTCTCAATTTCCCATGCCATTGCTGTAGAGTATTTTATTTTCATTGCTCAAAAAAATGTTGATAAATAATTTTAATATATTTTTATCAATATATTTTTTACCCAATATAACACTTATTTGGATTTGCCAAAAATATATTTATCTTTCCTTTTCATATTCTTCCTTCTCTATTTTTGTTCAGTTTTCTTAAAATTCATCCTTTCTGTAATTCTTCTGGAAAAATTTTATGACACATCCCTAGTTTAAACATGTCTCTATTTTGCCCTGATCCATGGGGTACACAGTTGTTTACTGAGGTACAGTTTACATCAACTCTTTCAAGACACCATTGGTGTTCTGACCTTTACAATCACTGATGAATCTAGTGTGTTCTCAGTGCAGTTGTTTTTAAATATTTCATTTACACTTTATAAAGTTATTGTATTTGGGTTTTTTTCCCCCATGTACCTCAATTTGAATGCTCCAACGTTTATTCAGATATTTAACTAACTCTTGGAAAACTGGGATAGAGAAACTCACTGGGTGGGATGCAAATTGCTCTTGCCTTGGGAGCCACTCAGAGCACAGCCACACTGTTGCCCCAAGTTCACCAGCATCCAAACATCCACAGGGTAGGTGCCCGGTTCTCTGTCAAAAGTGAGCATTCCCCCAACTCCCTTTTGTCCCCAAGGGACCTGGACCTGAGTTCACCACGGTATTAAATTATTGTGAGTTCAGATGTTGAGCTCTGTTTTGTGGATTGGAGAATTTTTTAAGACCACTTTCATTGTATGGAAAAATCAGTAAGCGCAAATCTTAATTGTACAACCTCTGGAGAAAGAGACACAGTCTTCAAGTTATTGGTTCGAGATGAAATTTGGGATAAGAAATAGAAAAATAAAACAAAATAAATAAGTACCTTAGGAAAAGAAAACATAACATAATAAGCTTGGACAGGTTAGTGAAATAGCTTGTAAGAAGAACTAGTTTAAACACAATTAAAATCCATATGTCAAAGTGTTCCAAGGATAACTATGTGTGACCATTCCTGGATTGGGCTGTTAGAGTGAACACAAGCAGTTAAGAGAACATAATCTCCACCATATTTACAGTGTGTAAATGACTGTGAAAGCTTAGGTATTGGGATCCCATATACATTTTCTCGCCTTTTGAACAAACTGAGCTCAACTCCAGGTTATCTTTCTCATAGGGCCCTATTCGTATCTGCTCCTACAGGGTCTTTGTTTAAAGGCTTACGTTGGACAGAGTTCTCAGACAAGCTTTCAGCTATCAGAACTATTTTGTCTGCTCCAAATGCAATTTATTTGTGCTCTAACCACAAATAATATGATCCCAATAGTATTGTCCTGGTTTTCACTCAATTTCACAGGAAAGAAAAAAGGGAGAGAGAGAAAGAAACGGACTTGTCAGGGACTCTCCTGCTGGTTCAGTGGTTAAGAATTCACACTTTCACTACAGAGGGTGGGGGTTCCATTCCTGGTCAGGAGTCTAAAAATCTCTGTGCTGCATGGAGTAGAAAAAAAGTTGCTCTGTCTTGCTTTCAAGCCTACTAACTTGTTGACTAATAATATATTTAAGCTTTCTGGATTTTTCTTCTTCCATGGCAACTACAAAATAATTCTATGTGATTGTTTTACATGAGAAATACATAAATTTCAAGCACAGTTGTTCTATCATTCAGCTGGTTCACACTTTTTGTTATATTTGGAGAAAAAAATGCTAATAACTTGACAAACATTTGAGCTTTATTTTTTGTGTCTTTGAATTAAAGCTCTCAGTCTTGATGGTACAGACTTTACTGTGGATGTGAAAACTGACTCAGAGATTGTTGCAGTGGTTTTTGAGTTCATGTCTCAGGACTCAACCTGCCATAGAGGGACTTGATGATAATTTCCCCCTCTCTTTCTGTAGAAACCTCACTATCAGCTAATAATGAACAAGTGAAAGTGAAAGTGAAGTCGTGTCTGACTCTTTGCGACCCCGTGGACTGTAGCCCACCAGGCTCCTCTGTCCATCGGATTCTCCAGGCAAGAATACTGGAGTGGGTTGCCATTCCCTTCTCCAGGGGATCTTCCCAACCCAGGAATTGAACCCAGGTCTCCTGCATTGCAGGCAGAGGCTTTAACCTCTGAGCCACCAGGGAATCCCAAATAATGAGCAAGGGAGATAACATTTATTGAGCGCCTATTATGATGGGTCAGTTTCAGTGAGTTTGGAGGGCGAGGAAGCAGAAAGAGAGTGAATCACGTCCATAGACTATTTCTGATACTAACCCCTGGAGAAAATGCACAGGCAGACACAGTGAAGCCTCTGGTATATTTGCAAAAGAAAACATTGCCTTTAGGCGTAGAAGCATGGATAGCATTCACTTATTCACAATAGCATTCACATATTCTTCATATATTAGTTTGAATGAAATGTGCACAGCCTTTGCAAGAATTTCTGTGTTTTTCTGGGACAAAACCCTGAGAGTTGTGAATATCTCACATGGTGTGGCAACTACATATTTGATACATTGATTCTCACCATTTTGTGGAAACTGGAATGTGGATAATACAAAATCATAGCAGAATTTCATTGAATTTCCCACTTTGAAAGGGCGCTTCCTAGACTCACACATATCTTTGACAGAAGCACTTACCCGGCATGGTCAAACTGCAGAGAAAACTAAGTTGGCTGGGACGCTGGAGAATTCTGATAATGATCCTAGGCCAGTAGTGTTGGAAATTGTTGGTATTTTTTACCAGCCTCAATCTTGTTATTCTTTTGCTGGACCGTAGCAGTGCTGGATCTACCAGACATCACTCTTTTTGGAACGTTCTCTTACCCATGAAAAACATCACCCAGCCCTGTGGACCAGCTGTGAATGCACATTTTGATCACTATAATTTACGTTTCCTGAGCTCACTCTGCCTGTTTTCCCCTGTAAGACATTACCAGGTCTTGCTGCATTAACTTAGGTTTCAGAGCCAAAATAAAAGAGGTTTAATCTTGCAATTTGTGTGCCATGCTCTCCAAGGAGGAAAGTCCTCATAGCAAGAAAGAATAAGACTGTCTTTAGAGCTCTCTCTATTTCTGGACAAGGGCAGATTAATTGAGTACAATGTTGAGTCAGAGGTAGAAATATTAAGCCTGAAACCATCTCAGAGGCCCCTCAAGACTGACCTAAATGTGCAATTTTTGTTTCCCCTGCTGAGTGGGAAAAACTCCCCATTTTTTAAGGCTGAGTGCAGCCTTGAAAGCAACACTTTTTTTTTTTTTTTTGGTGATGAATATTGCCCAGTTTCTGCTTCTAGGTTTCTGGCACATTGCTGTTTCAGTCAGGTAACAAATGCAAGCAAATAAACAAGAACACACATTCTCTCTCTGTTTTTTCATTAACACATTTTTATCACCAGTACTTTTACTTATTTTCAATCTAGATGCATTAGGACCCGTTTCTTTGTATCTCTCAGAAGTAGTATCAATGCCTGATGGTACAAAAGCAAAATATTGTTTGTGGCTTGAGTCTGCAGCATGAATTTTAAACTGAAAAGAACTAGGAAATAAGAGATCGCCTACGTGGAAAAAAGTCTTTCGTCTGTTACTCAACTGCTTGTTTTCAGCATAAGACACGATGCTGAGAGTCTGTCCAAGGTCTCTTATAAATGCAAAGGGAAAACCCAGCTCACAGTGAAAACTCCATGCAAAGGGTCTTAAATATTGGGTCTAAAGCGATGCTTAGAATAATAGCTACCTAGTGAATGCATCTGACTTACTAAACAAAGGTCCAACAGATCTAGTGGAGGTGATGGAATTCCAGTAGAGCTGTTTCAAATCCTGAAAGATGATGCCATGAAAGTGCTGCACTCAATATGCCAGCAAATATGGAAAACTCAGCACTGGCCACAGGACTGGAAAAGGTCAGTTTTCATTCCAATCCCAAAGAAAGGCAATACCAAAGAATGTTCAAACTACCACACAATTGCACTCATCTCACATGCTAGTAAAGTAATGCTCAAAATTCTCCAAGCCAGGCTTCAGCAATACGTGAACCGTGAACTTGCTGATGTTCAAGCTGGTTTTAGAAAAGGCAGAGGAACCAGAGATCAAATTGCCAACATCCGCTGGATGATCGAAAAAGCAAGAGAGTTCCAGAAAACACCATTTTTTGCTTTATTTACTATGCCAAAGCCTTTGACTGTGTGGATCACAATAAATTGGAAAATTCTTCAAGAGATGGGAATACCAGACCACCTGACCTGCCTCTTGAGAAATCTGTATGCAGGTCAGGAAGCAGCAGTTAGAACTGGACATGGAACAACAGACTGGTTCCAAATAGGAAAAGGAGTCCATCAAGGTTGTATATTGTCACCCTGCTTATTTAACTTATATGCAGAGTACATCATGAGAAACGCTGGACTGGAAGAAACACAAACTGGAATCAAGATTGCTGGGAGAAATATAAAAAACCTCAGATATGCAGATGACACCACCCTTATGGCAGAAAGTGAAGAGGAACTAAAAAGCCTCTTGATGAAAGTGAAAGAGGAGAGTGAAAAAGTTGGCTTAAAGCTCAACATTCAGAAAACAAAGATCATGGCATCCATTTCCATTCATGGGAAATAGATGGGGAAACAGTGGAAACAGTGTCAGACTTTATTTTGGGGGGCTCCAAAATCACTGCAGATTGCGATTGCAGCCATGAAATTAAAAGACGCTTACTCCTTGGAAGAAAAGTTATGACCAACCTAGAGGGTATATTCAAAAGCAGGGACATTACTCTGCCAACTAAGGTCTGTCTAATCAAGGCTATGGTTTTTCCTGTGGTCATGTATGGATGTGAGAGTTGGACTGTGAAGAAGGCTGAGCACTTAAGAATTGATGCTTTTGTACTGTGGTGTTGGAGAAGACTCTTGAGAGTCCCTTGGACTGCAAGGAGATCCAACCAGTCCATTCTGAAGGAGATCAGCCCTGGGATTTCTTTGGAAGGAATGATGCTGAAGCTGAAACAGTACTTTGGCCACCTCATGCAAAGAGTTGACTCATTGGAAAAGACTCTGATGCAGGAGGGATTGGGGGCAGGAGGAGAAGGGGACGACCGAGGATGAGATGGCTGGATGGCATCATGGACTCGATGGATGTGAGTTTGAGTGAACTCCGGGAGTTGGTGATGAACAGGGAGGCCTGGCGTGCTGCGATTCATGGGGTTGCAAAGAGTCGGACACGACTGAGTGACTGAACTGAACTGAAGCTTCACTAACCTTGGCTGTGCTCTGCTGTGCCAAGTCGCTTCAGTTGTGTTCAACTCTATGACCCCATGGACCAGAGCCCACCAGGCTCCTCTGTCCATGGCGATTCTCCAGGCAAGAACACTGGAGTGGATTGCCATGCCCTCCTCCAGGGGATCTTCCTAACTCATGGATCAAACCCGCATCTCATGTCTCTTGCATTGGCAGGCAGATTGTTTATCACTAGCACTGCCTGGGAAGGCTTGGGGCAGTACACAGGTGTCAGAAGAACTTCCATCACCGACTCTTTCTTCTCCGTGTCTATTATATCCATGTCCAGCATGAGGTTTATCACTAAATGGAGCATTGGATTCAACTGAGTCAGACATCTTTCCTTCACATTACTTAAGGAGGAACTTTAATCCAGCCTGTTGTACAAATAATAAAACAAATTCTTTAACAGAAATGAATTCAAACTTTAGAAATATATGTAACATATATATGGGCTTCCCTGATGACTCAGGTGGTAAGAATCCACCTGCAATGCAGGAGATCTGGGTTTGACCTCTGGGTTGGGAAGATTCCCTGGAGGAGGGCCTGGCAACCCAGTCCAGTGTTCTTGCCTGGAGAATCCCATGGGCAGAGGCTTCTGGTGGGCTACAGTCTATAGGGTCACAGAGTCGGACATGACTGAGTGATGAAGCAAAGCACAGCAACATATACACACATATGTCAGAAACTAGAGGAAATTACATGATGTTTCTAAATTTTCATTGCACTTGAGTGGTTTAATTTTGATTCCTTAAGTGAAAAAAAATTTATATAAAGTAGGTCTCATACTTTTAAAATGAGGTGATGTGATATAGTCTTCCTTAAATAAAAAAGGAAGCAAATACAAATTGCACAAAGAAAAGAATGAATAAAAATTATGTCTGCATAAAGTTAAATCTAAGTAAATAAAGATAATGCTGAGGTTTGGATTAGATTAAAGAGACTGAAATTATGGAGTGCTTGAAAAGGAGCTATGAGTCTTCTCCTTGCTATCCGATCAATTTCAAATTTTCTTATTCTTGGCAACAAATAAGTAAATTCTTAAAGTCATATTTTAGCAAGTTATAAACATTATAAATTTCTTGGCCAGGAAACAGGAGTCTAATTCAATAAATATTTACAGTTTTCAAGACTCAGGAGTTAAGTCATGTCATATTATGTATATCCTTTATCCTCAGCTCAATGAGTTCACCTCTGGCAGTGTTTGTGCCTTTAATGCACATTCAAATATCAATTTGAGATTTCAAAAAGGCTAAAGGGGTGGCCAAGTGATAAAGAATTCCCCTGCCAATGTAGGAGACACGAGTCTTGAAGGTTTCCTGGAGAAGGAAATGGCAACCCGATCCAACATTCTTGCCTGGAACATTTCATGGGCAGAGCAGCCTGGCAGGCTACAGTCCGCCGGGCCACGAAGAGTCAGACACAACTGCGTGACTGAGCAGATTAATATGATACAATCATATTAACATAATCATACCTTTCCTTTTTCAATCAGAGTCTTTGGCAGGATTTCTTTGAGCCCTGAAGAGTTCATGGAACTATCTGCCTCCAAACTTCTTCCAAACCATCATCTAAACCAAAAGTTTGTTGATAACAAGACAGTAGGGTCTTCGGGTGTTTTTTTTTTTTTGAAATATTTTGCATATATGCTCCCAGTATCTAGAACCTATTAACACCAAATATTTCTTAATAAATAAAACGAGTGAAGAATTCAGTTCCCCTGTCAACTGATGAAATGAGCTCCAGTATCACTGACATATATCATGGAAAATATTTTGTACTACTAATACATCTAAACTTAAAAATTCATTTTGAAAGAAAAGATGTTGAAGGGATAGACAATGGCTTCTTACTTTTGGTGTCTACATTTTCACGTTTTGCTCGCAGACTCAAAACAGTTGAGCTTTACTGGAGCATATGGCTACACCTATAGTTCTCTAGATCCTGTGTGAGTTGTTCTATTTAGCTATTGGAGAAAATTTAGGTTTCAATAGCATATTTAAGATTCTGAACCCAACTGTGTTCTTCACGATAGTATGCAAACCATGCGATAGAGATGCAGGGAGCTCTCATATATTTCCATAGCTAACTGGGTCTCACGTCTCTGTTGGCAAGAGCATTGCCCAACAGTGGCACCCGTTCCTCCTCTACCCAATAACAGGCCTCCCGAATATGCCAATACACGGACGTGATGGGCATAGCGTTCAGTGGCTGATGAGGCTCAGACGACGTGTGGCTCTTCTCCCAGTCCCCTATTCCAGCTCTCCTTTTCTCTTCTTGTCCGACAGGGGTGGGGGTCACCCTCCCTTGCTACTCATCAGACCGTGAGCTTGTGTGGGAGGGACTTACTCCATCGTGGGCTTGCTCTTTGATTTGATCAGTCCTGTCACTTGGGAGGTTATCTGTAGGCTAAATAATACCTTTGAGCCGCTAGCACTAATTATATCAACAATATTTCAATCATTTCTCCTATGGGTCTGTCCTTACTGTTTTAGACATCGCGACAGTTTCAAATATCAGCATTGTAGTTCTTCCCCAAAAAATTTGTTCAGATAATGCCTTCAGTAATAGCACTCTCTGCCTTTATGCTTTTATAAGTTCAGGATGAAATTATGTATTAGATATGTATCATGTCCCAGAACTACACGAGGCAATGAGAATAAAACAAAAACATAAAGCTTATATCTAAAGTATGATCCTGATTTTATACAATGGACA
>SJYF01000373.1:2749556-2769252 GCA_006410515.1 Procapra przewalskii | reverse complement strand
TCTACATGACACGCCCCAGAAAGCGCCGTCACTGGGAGTGTTTCATTATTAATCTTGACCAGTAAATGTCCGCCTCCTGAGCTGTGGGTTTTCTGTGGCCAAGGGCCAGTTTTCTAATTTCCTTTTTATAGATAATAGATGGTAACTGTCTGCTAGTTGAATAAATGTGTAAATGGACAAATCAGCACATTGGAGCTCTGATTCTTTTTACAAAAGATATCTTACTGATGTATAGTTGATTTGCATTGTATTAATTTCTGTTGCACAGCAAAATGTCTACATGTATAAAAGTGAAAGTCGCTCAGTCGTGTCCAGCTCTTTGTGATCCCATGAACTATAGCCTGCCAGACTCCTCTGTCCATGGAATTCTCCAGGCCAGAATACTGGAGTGGGTTGCCATTTCCTTCTCTAGGGGATCTTCCCAACCCAGGGATCAAATCCAGGTCTCCCGCATTGCTGGCAGTGGATGGATTCTTTACCAGCTGAGCTGAGAGTAGGATATATAAAATAAGTGAAGAATATATGTATATATATACATATTCTTTTTTATTATCTATATTATCTATACCCTGATGCTGAGAAAGATTGAGAAGGGGATGACAAAAGATGAGATATTTGGATAGCATCACTGACTCGATGGACATGAGTTTGAGCAAGCTCCAGGGGTTGGTGATGGACAGGGAAGCCTGGTGTGCTGCAGTCCATGGGCTCACAAAGAATCAGACAGGACTTAGCAACTGAACAACAACAAAATCATATTTTCCTACATCACTAAAATCATATTCACCCAATTTCCCTTTATTTCCTCCTTTGCCAACTCTACAAAGATATTGACAAGTTAGAGCTTGACAAGTCAAGAAGATATTGACAGGTTAAGAGCAGTTCTTCCTTTTTTTGAAGACCAGTAATGGGTAATTTCATCTTCCAAACCCAAGCAATTGCAACTTCACAGGTTTTCAGCTTCTTTCTAATTTACAATAGGTATTTTTTTATGTTGCTGTTTTATACTTCTCTCACCATCTTCTTCTGATATTCAAAATCAATTCAGAATTACTCAAACCAGCCAAGCCCCTTTCTCTTACTGGGTAACTGTTTCCAGCTGTGCCAGGTCTTAGTCATGTCACGTGTGATCTTCGGTCTTCATCACAGTGTGAGGGATCTTTTGTTGAGGCCTGTGGACGCTCAGTCATGACATGTGACGTCTGGCTCCTTGACCAAAGAATGAACCCAGACCCTTTGCAATGGGAGCTCAGAGTCCTTACCATCGGACCATCGGGCCATCAGGGAGGTCCCTAGTTAATACTTATTTAGGTCACGTTACCATGAACTGGTACAACCAGGAAGAGAAGATTAGTCAGATCGACTGGCTAGTGGTTGCATTTCAGGCCAGTGACGCCACCCAGGTGCACACGTTCTGCTGTCGTCCTGATAATTCGCTTGTGACCAGACCATGTCGGTGTTCTGGATCCTGCCTGGGACATGTTGCCATCAACCAGGAAACACTTCACTTCAAACTCTGGTTACATTGATTTAAAGAGCATGGTCTTAATTCAGCGAGGAGGGGAAGGCAGGCATGCAGCCCTGCATGAAGCCTTCTGCCCAGTGCTCTTGGCCTAAAGATTGTGGCCAGACCAAGGGAATCATGTGGCTTCATGCATTTGCAAATACTGTGGGCCAGGTGGACGGGCAGTGCCTCTGATGGTCAGAGTGAAAACTTGGGCAGGAAAGTGGGGAATCAAGGAGACGGCAGAGGAAGACCTTTTTACAGGAGCTGTAAATAGCTCTTGCTTTTGACTTCTGACTGAAAGAAGGTCACTCTGGTGCAGTGAGGGAAGTATGTATTTAGCAACTGTACATTTAGCATGTAGGCAGTTTAAGTGCCTATACGTATGCACTGCTGCATTTGACAAGTATCACAACCAGTTTTTCTTACTCTCTAAGTGTCAAATGCTTCCTTCATACCCCAGAAAGAGACTATGACATCATTTCACAGTTCTCCTGAAATTCTTTCAGCTACTTTCAAGTAACCTATGGCTTTTTCTCTTCATCAATATTTACACACTGATAAAGCACAGCTTTTAGAATTGCAGTTTATTGTAGGTCACAGTAGTAACCAGCATGAAGAATAAATCAGGAAAATTCCATTTTCTAAGCTCCTGTACTGTAACAGGACATGTCACCTTCACTCCCGTCTCCCAGGCAGTTAAGGAAGTCAGTGTGACAGTGAAATTCTGCCTCCTACTCTCCTCTCCCAGCTCCCGCCCAGTCATATAAGCCTGAACCTGAATGGCCGCCTGCCTTGCCCACCACTTCCTTTCCCTGCTGAGCATGACACCTGCCAGAAATGTTGAAGGACGGGACCTGGTCGTGTGTCTTAAGCACACTTGTCTGTGTACCTGGCTCTGAACAGGAAGTTTGCCCCGAACTAGAGGCTCCTTTCATCAGCTTCTTATCTTCCAAACATTCCTGGGAACTCCCAGCTGCCTTTCTACTCGCCCCACTCTTTCTGTCTCCTGTGAGGCAGAGGTTCTCACTTTTGGCACGACTGGTAAAGTAGAAATCCATACTGCTGAGGAATACCTGATATTTATCAATGTCTATTGAGATTATTTGAAAGATAAATTGAAAATAAGGTAAAATTGCCTTCCCACAATATCTCATTATTTGCATGTAGGAGTGAGCCTTAACAATCTTTAAAGACAGTTTTGAAAATAATTAATGATTGTGAACCAGCAATTGCTGAATCATATGTGGAGAGGAAGACTGTTCACTTCATCATAAGCAGAGACTAACACAGCATTGTACAGCAGTTATTATCCTTGAATAAAAAAGGAAAAGGAAAGTAGAAGGAACTCTGCAGGTTCTGTGCTCCCTCTGCAGGTGCTGTGCTCCCTCCGCGGGTGCTGTGCTCCCTCCGCAGGTGCTGTGCTCCCTCCGCAGCGTGCTGTGCTCCCTCCACGGGTGCTGTGCTCTCTCCGTGGGTGCTGTGCTCCATGCGGCAGGGTGCTGTGCTCCCTCCGCAGGTGCTGTCCTCTCTCTGCAGGGTGCTGTGCTCCCTCCTCAGGTGCTGTGCTCCCTCTGCAGGGTGCTGTGCTCCATTTGGCAGGGTGCTGTGCTCCCTCCGCAGGTGCTGTGCTCCATTCCGTGCAGACCTGAGTCCAGTTCCTGGGGCATGGTCCCTTCAGGGTGGGGTGATCCATGAAGGCTTTTTGATGTGCTGGGTTCACCTTGAACTTGGAAGAAGTACTGCCGCTTTGGTGGGGTGGCATCCAGCTCTCCAGTCCCTCATATGTCTTTGTGGCACTTCTCGACTTTTCAGCCTCAGGCATTTACAGGTATATCTAATTCACTTGGCCTACTGCTGAACTCTCAATTAGACTACTATATTCTTTAATTATATAGTGTCTTAAACTGTAGCTTTGAATTTAATTGAACTTTTTCATGCTCCTTGCTCCCTAGCCAAACAATTTGTAAAAAAAAAAAAAAAGTTGAATTAACAGTCTGAAAAAAAAAAAAAAAGGAGCTTCCTTGAATCTACATAGTGCATGTGTCTCCTTAAGTGTCTAGGGCCTATCTCTCAGGCAGATGTTGCACCTTGGGCCAGGGAGCTAAGGTAAGTCTGGGAGTGCAGATTCAGAACACAGGGGAGGAGGTGAGGCCCACGGATACCGAGAAACTGAAGGTGAATATACAGCCACAGAACCCTCAGGCAGATGCTGTAGCTCCTACCAGGCAGACAAGAAGCTGGAAATCCATCAGCATCTATGAAGACAGAAGAGAGCTGCCCTTGAGAATACAGTAGGCAGGCTGAGTTGTGAGTCCGAGAACATGAAAAAAAAAATTCAGCAACAAAAGTCAGGGCTGTGACCAGTGAACTCAGAAGAAATGCAAGCAACAACATCTAGGCCCCTGTTTGCCCAGGGTGGCTCGGGTATGAGTATGGCCATCACAGAGCATCTGAGCACCATGCCACACGGTCTGTCAAGGCAGAGATCCGTTCCTAGACTTTCTGCAGGGCAGGGTTCAAGGAGAGAATGAGAAGTCCAGGGTTCCATGAGAAAGTTGGTCCATATGAGGGCAAAGATTCCATGTGTCGATTTTGGTGCCTATGCATCCTTCCTGACACATAGAGAAAGGAAGACAACTGTGACTGGTGCATAAATGACCTGCAGTGAGTTTGCCACAATAAAATATCATGTAAAGTGAATTCACTTCTAAGATTAAGTTATAGTAACTGCATGTCAGATTCTTAAAACATATAAATAGAAGCAGCGCAGTTCACTTTGGTTGCTCAGTTGTGTCCAACTTTTTGCGACCCCATGGACTGCAGCACACAAGATCTCCCAGTCCATCACCAACTCCTGGAGCTTGCTCAGACTCATGTCCATTGAGTGGTGATGCCATCCAACCATCTCATCCTCTGTCATCACCTTCTCCTCCTGCCTTTAATCTTTTCCAGCATCAGGGTCTTTTCAAATGAGTCAGTTCTTCGCATCAGGTGGCCAAAGTATCGGAGCTTCAATTTCAGCATCAGTCCTTTCAATGAATACTCAGGACTGATTTCCTTTAGGATGGACTGGTTGGATCTCCTTGCAGCCCAAGGGATTCTCAAGAGTCATCGCCAACACCACAGTTCAAAAGCATCAATTCTTTGGTGCTCAGCTTTCTTTATAGTCCAACTCTCACATTCATCTGTGACTACTAGAAAAGCTCTCAACATAAATAAGAGTTTCTTTTCTCAGGATACTCTCAGGATATTCTTTCTAAGGTAAGAATATGGAAGGTGCCTGACTTCAATTTATTGTGAAGACCTTTGAAATGTATGTAAGACACAAATGCTTAACATAAATAGGTTTTTTTTTCTGTAAGTGTATGCAAAAATTTAAAGGAAAATGAGATTTAAAGTGGCATGTATCTATCATTTCATTAACATTTTAGAAAAACTGAAAGTCTTCCTTTTATGCCATAATATTATTATTACACACAGTTTGCTCATTGCGGCAGGGTCAGGCCTGGGTCCTGAGTTCATTCACGATGCCATCAGGGGACACTTTGGCAGGTGTGGAGGGATTGTCAGGGGGTGGGAGGTGGTGAGGGTTCTGTAAACGTGAGATGTGATATAACTATCTGAAAACAAGTCCTGCTAAGGAGAACAGGGGACCTGGGATGCTCCCCATGGTAGACACACCCTAGAGTCAGTGAGTCTGGCCCTGTTGTAACCTTCTGCCTTTGAGTGTGAGCACAACTTGCTTCTCATCAACAGGATGTGACAGAAGAAATGGGAAGTCAACCCGGGGTGATGACTCCATCTCAGCAAACTGGAGCGAGAGGACCTTTCCTTGCTGACTGAGGAGAAGCAAGCTGTCATGTTGTGACAGGGCCACCTTGCTAGATAATTCAGGGGTCCCTCCAGGAGCAGAAAACCAGGACTGGCCTATAGCAGACAAAAGAGACAGCGACTTCAGTCTACATCAGGGGGCTTCCCTGGTGGTGCAGGTGGTGAAGAGTCTGCCTGCAATGCAGGAGACCCGGGTTCAGTCCCTGGGTTTGGGAAGATCCCCTGGAGAAGGAAATGGCAACCCACTCCAGGGTTCTCGTCTGGAGAATCCCATGGACATGGGGTCGCAGAGTCATGCACGACTGAGTGAACATTTTCTTTCAGTCCACAGCCAAGAGAAGATGGAATGGTCTTTGGGGCTGTTGGTTGCAAAGAATAGGTCATGGCTTAGCACACGTGGGAGGCCTAGGTGGGTGTGGCCTGTGCAAGACAGGCTTATATCCATTGCTAAGAAGGCTGCATATTAGAACCAGAAGACAGGCTTATATCCATCGCCAAGAAGACTGCATATCAGAGCCAGCACAGTGATGTCTTTGAATGGGGCACATCAGGATCTCATGATAAGTTTCAGTCTTCTGAACTACGAACTTTATGAGGGCACTGCTACAGGCCAGATCATAGCTGGCACCACCCTGGGGCATGTCCTTTCGACTTATTTATTAATAACTCTGCTTGGTCCAGAAGCTACATGGATAGAACAGCGGTCTCCTCAGTGAATACTTAGAGGGCAAACACACGTCCACGTGGACAGCTTAGACTACAGTGGCACTTCTAGAAACTCTAGACTGTGGGAAAGTTCTCCATATCCCAGAACTTAGAGCTGTAATTAGAAGTCAAATACTTCATGCTATCACCTTTTCTCTCTTTTGGGGGAAAAAGTGAATTTTTTTCTTTTGGAAAAGTTATTTCTGCTCATGAATTAAGCATCTCTTTTGTCTTTGAAATGGAGGAGGAAATGGCACCCACTCCAGCATTGTCTCCTGGGAAACCCCATGGACAGAGGAGCTTGGTAGGCTGCAGTCCACAGGGTCGCAAAAGAGTCGGATGCAACTGGACATTGCACTTTGTCTTTGAAATCATAAGGAATTACAGAGATTACAAACTACCTGTTTTTAAACATCTTCTGTAAGCATCAGCACAAAGCCTGAACAGAAGGTATTGTTTTTTTGAAACATATTCTGTTGGTGAGGAGCATGTATTCTAGACGTTTCTGTCTAATTGGTTTGATTCCAGAAGTTAATTAATAGTTTTAGTCTTCAGGGAGGTTTTAGGAAAACAGCCTTGCTTTGATGGTAACATAATTGCAGGTGGAATCCCTGAGTCTTACATCATTTTTTTGTTTGTTTTCTTTTCTAAATTTGACTTGAAGTCAAAGAACAGACAGAAACAGAGAGGTTGAGAATATGGTTGCCAATGTCAAGAACTGGTGTCATAGTTTAGAAATATTTGGCAGAAATCTGTTCATATGCAAATGTAAGAGGCATATGACTTTTTTTTTATCAATTTGGCCATTATTCTTTTTTTTTAATTTTTTAATTTTATTATTTTTTTTTTACATGATAGTATACATGTTTTTATGCCATTCTCCCAAACCAACCCACCCTCTCCCTCTCTTTGGTAAGTTTGCCTACAGCCACTGAGCACAGCTGTGCTAATCAGGAGATACCATGAGAATGAAGGATTAAAGGAAAAGGAGAAGAAAGAAGTGGATTTTGAACATTCTGGGAGATCATACTTCATTCTGAAATAATTTGTCATGTTCATCTTCTCTCTGAAAGGAATGGACAGGTTAATTAATTTCTCTTTTACTGTTTGGTTGTACCACTCAGAATCAGCTTGTGTGTCCCAAGAGCATCTGGGTCTGACTTCAGCGGTGTCTCATCCACCCCTTCCATGACCTTCAGATACGGTGACCTTGGTTCAGTTCTGTTGGGTAAGGGAGGTGCAGAGGGTCTCCTGGGGCCTGAGTGGTGCTGGCCAGGGGGTCAGGAGAGAAAATGTCTAAGGAGACTGACTGTGCAGCTCCGAGCTGAGCACAGGTCCCCAGGCACACAGATGTCATGTGCTTTTCACATATATCCTTTTTCAGTTTCTCATATGGAGAGTCCCCTAACATATGGAACCCAGGGCCCACAGAAGGGGGCTACTTCACCTGTTTGTGCAGAGAGGATCACATTTTTTTTTCTCTTCCTGCCTCCAAGGTCAACTCCAGAACATCTGCACTAGAAGCGGAAGAGAAGAGGGGAATCTGAGAATCTGACCACATCAGACCTGCATCCCACATCCCAGGGCGAGTCTGCAGAAAGCAAGGTGAGAAGAGCCTTGCATTGGAGGATGTGAGAGAGGAATTTTGTACTGAATGTAAATGCAATTTTGAGCATTTGCATGAGACTGGTACTCTTGCTTGCCTGGAAAATCCCATGGACAGAGGAGCCTGGTGGGCTGCAGTCCATGAGGTTGCTAAGAGCTGGACACGACTGCGCGACTTCACTTTCACTTTTTACTTTCATGCACGGGAGAAGGAAGTGGCAACCCACTCCAGTGTTCTTGCCTGGAGAATCCCAGGGACAGAGAAGCCTGGTAGGAGGCCATCTATAGGGTCGCACAGAGTCGGACACGACTGAAGCGATTTAGCAGCAGCAGCAGCAGCAGATTGTTCTCCCACTATATTGAAAAATTGTGGAACATGGCCAAGAGAACTACTGTCTTGCAGGAAAAGGAAGAGTGTGTGTTCCACAAAAACCCAAAGATGGGGAAACCATATCTGTCTTCTATTAAAACCCTGAACAAGTTAGGCCAACTTAGGACAGAAGATGGGCCCAGAGGTGAGATCCCCCGGCTATGGTCCCTTCAGATGCCCTGGCACTGCTTACTTGTGAGTGACTAGGCCAGAGCAATAAGCTCTCCAGATCTCAGTGGGTCAGTGGCAGTAGCCACGCAGAAGGCTGGTGCTGAGAATACTGATGCCTGGAAGGGATCTAGGCTAGTGCCTGGCAAAGGCGTATCGATGTAGGTGCACAGGCGAATGTCTCATCTGCCAGAGAATCTCTTTGCAAAGGAGTTTGCTTGGATTGGTTGCAATGACATGGTCTTTCACAGGCAGGATGCTTCCTCACTATGACTGCCTTTAATAATGACCCCATATCCACATTAATCGGGCTTCCTCGGTGGGGCAGCGGTAAAGAACCCGCCTGCCAACGCAGGAGATGCAAGAGACATGGGTTTGAACCCTGGGGCAGGAAGATCCCCTTGAGGAGAAAATGGTAACCCACTCCAGTATTCTGGCCTGATAAGTCCCACGGATAGAGAAGCCTAGAGGGCCACAGTTTATAGTGTCTGAAAAAGTCAGATACAACTGAGCAATTGATCTTGCACTCATTCCTGTTAGTTTGCCAGAGGCCTGAAAACTCACATCTCCCCATGGAAGACCTCAAACTGTGGCCCTCCTGTACAGCCCTCACATGCCTGCAATTTCCACTTATTCAGTTCAGTTCAGTCTCTCAGTCGTGTCTGATGCTGTGATGCCATGGACTGCAGCACACCAGGCCTCCCTGCCCGTCACCAACACCTGGAGCTGGCTCAGGCTCATGTGCATCAAGCTGGTGATGCCGTCCAACCATCTCATCCTCTGCCATCCCCTTCTCCTGCCTTCAGTCTTTCCCAGCATCAGGGTCTTTTCAGATGAGTCAGCTCTTCCTATCAGGTGGCCAAAGTGTTGGAGCTTTAGCTTCAGCATCAGTCCTTCCAATGAGTATTTAGGGCTGATTTCCTTTAGGATTGACTGGTTTCCGTCCAAGGGACTCTCAAGATTCTTCTCCAACACTATAGTTCAAAAGCATCAATTCATTATTGTCCAGCCTTCTTTATGGTCCAGCTCTCACATCCATACATGACTACTGGAAAAACCATAGCTATGACTAGATGGACATTTGCTGGCAAAGAAATGTCCCTGCTTTATTATATGCTGTCTAGATTTGTCTTCCAAAGAGCAAGTATCTTTTAACTTCATGGCCATCTGCAGTGATTTTGGCGCCCAAGAAAGTAGAGTCTCACTGTTTCCATTGTCTCCCCATCTATGTGCCATGAAGTGATGGGACCAGATGCCATGATCCTAGTTTTCTGAATGTTGAGCTTTAAGCCAACGTTTTCACTCTCCTCTTTCACTTTCATCAAGAGGCTCTTCAGTTCCTCTTTGCTTTCTGCCATAAGGGTGGTGTCATCTGCATATCTGAGGTTATTTATATTTCTCCCTACAACTTTTATTCAGCTTGTGCTTCATCCAGCCCAGCATTTTGCATGATGTACTCTGAATATAAGTTAAATAAGCAGGGTGACAATATACAGGCTTGACATACTCCTTTCCCAATTTGGAACCAGTCTGTTTTTCCATGTCTGGTTCCAAATGTTGCTTCTTGACCTGCATACAGATTTCTCAGGAGGCAGGTAAGGTGGTCTGGTATTCCCATCTCTTGAAGAATTTCCCACAGTTTGTTGTCATCCACACAGTCAAAGGCTTTAGCATAGTCAATGAAGGAGAAGTAGAGGTTTTTCTGGAATTATCTTGCTTTTTCTACAATCAATGGATATTGGTAATTTGAACTCCACTTACTGGTGTGGTTCTTAAACCAATTCTTTCTTGCCCATGACTGGAGGTACAGAGGCTGCCTCAGCACAGGGCACAGAACAGGTGTGCGTGCCCAGTGAACACCTGCAGAGTCAGCCCTGGGACCCAGATGTCAGGGCACCCATTGTCAAGGGGCAACCACCGCTCCATCCTGTGCTTTCCTACACATCCAATATCGGCCACTTATAATTCATTCTAACTGAAGAAAAAGTGAACCTACAAGAAAGCAAACCATTGCACATTCAGTAGCTTTAATTTTACATAGCCTGTTAAACTGTGTTAATTGCTTATACCATCCCATCAGATTGAGTTTTGCATGGAAACATCTAAAAAATAAATGTTATCACAAAAGAGATAAATATCTCTTACTAAGAAATGATGATTTGCTCTATTTCCCCAGTCAAGCAATATTTATCAGGAGCATTGATTTAACTAGAGGCTATTGGCAGATACAAATGGATGATGACAGGAAACAAAAAATCCCCCTTGGTTGCCATCAGGGGCTTTTTATTTTAATGCAATGCCTTTTGGAATTACTGATGCTCCAGCTACACCTCAAAGATGAATGAGGGGCTCCTGCTAGGTTCAATACATCACCTGTCTGAGTTTATTTAGCCTGTGTGCTGGAGTCCTTGCTTCTCTGAGTTTAAAAACACCTGGAGCATTTGGGGAAAGTTGCAGGAAAAAAAAGTCTCAAAGTTCAAAGGGATGCAAATATTAATGCAGTTAAAGCTTTTAAAGAATTCTTCATTTTAAAGGTCATAATGTAAAGAATTCTCATTTCCCATTTAAGAGAGAAAAAACCACCACATCACTGAGGAATTGCAAAGAGGCACTGCTGAGACTGGAGATGGCATGGGGGAGCAGGATGGAAGGCTGAAGACTGTGGGGTCCCGCGTCTCTGCGTGCCACCAGGGTGGGCAGGGGAGGTTCTGGCAGGGTGATGGTGATGTAGAGAGAAGCGGATGGGTTAAAGGGGCCCATGGAAGACAGACCGGATGTCGGTGGGCTACTCAGTGGGAACGGGGCAGGACTAAATGTTTCCCCAGCTTCTGGCAAAATACTGTGTTCTGAGAGACTGAGACCAGCAGAGAGTTCTCTTTTCCTTCCACCTTGATTAACAGACTTCTTAAAAACTATACGGAGAAAATGCTAGAATGGGACAAGAGATTAGATCACAGGATAAGGCTGACACTTAAGGTTGATTTTCTTTCCTTTTTCTTTTTTTCTTGTAAAATGGAAGTAAAAATCTGCCTGTGTAAAGTCATGAATTTCCATCCACAGAATCACAAGTGTGTCTGCCTGGGGCTTGAGGTGGTAAAGGGACTTCCGGGGCAGCGGTCCTGGAGTCCTGAATGCCTGCTTGTCACATGGGCTCCGGGGGAGTCATCCCCTGCTCTCACATTCAGCAGCCCTGTCTTAGTACCTGTTTCTATTGCACACATTTAGGATTCTTTGGTAGAAAAAATAAACAAAATTAAGAAGCAGACAAAGTTAATCAAGCAGTTCAGGTCACTATCAACTGTTCCCATGAAGCACATGACCTGGTTCAGCCATGGAGATGGTGCTGAGGTTCTCAGGGGATGGAGACTGTGCTGAGGTCCTCAGGGGGTCCCGGGAGCCCCTGGGTCAGTGAAGGGGGCACCCTTGGGGGGTACTGGTGTACTCAGGGATGGAGGCCTAGACTCAGCTGGCAGAGTCTGGTCGCCTTGTCCATTCTGGGCTGTTACATTAAAGATCCATGGTGGTGCCATTGCCCCAGCCTTGCGGGAGTTCATAATGAGGCTCCACAGACAGACAGATGTTTGTTTTGCTCCAGCCCTCACCGGCAGCAGGGTCACTTTCACTGGCACTGAGGGCCATGCAATCCTAAAGAATAGAGGGGCCTCAGTATTGAGTGGTTGATGTGCCAGGCTTGGGCAGATGGGAGACTGGCTTCACCACACACGAGTCACGTTTTCACTGGGAGGTTACATATCTTCTTTGAGTTTGTGCTTTGTGTAAAAGACAATCAGTAGTAATATCTACTTCCCAGGTGGCATGTGTGGTCAAGAATCCTCCTGCCAATGCAGGAAACATGAGAAACAAGGTTCCCTCCCTGGGATGGGAAGATGCCCTGGAGGAGGGCCTGGCAGCCCACTCCAGGATTCCTGCCTGGAGAATTCACGTGGACAGAGGACCCTGCTGGGCTACAGTCCATGGGGTCTCAAAGAGTCGGACACGACTGAAGCTCCTTAATACACATGGTAGCTGCCCTGTTGCAGGGGTCCGCAGCCTCTGGGGTCTAAGGCCTGATGATCTGAGGTGGCTCTGATGGCATAATAATAGAAACAAGGTGTGCAGTGTATGTTATTGACTCAGCTGACTCCGTGGACATGAGTTTGTGCAAACGCCAGGAAATAGTGAAGGACAGGAGAGCCTGGTGGGCTACAGTATATGCGGTCACAAACAGTCAGACACGACTGAGCAACTGAACAACAGCAACAACAAGAGTGAAGGGAAAGCCACTCGGTCGTGTCCGACTCTGCGTCCCCATGGACATCCATGGGGTTCTCCAGGCCAGGATGCTACCCACCTTTCCCTTCTCCAGGGGGTCTTCCCAACCCAGGGATGGAACCCAGGTCTCCTGCATTGCAGGTGGATTCTTTACCGGCTGAGCCACCAAGGAAGCCCAACTGCAACAGAGTGCTCAATAAATGTAGTGAGATTGAATCATCCCCAGCCCATCCTCCCCATCTCTGGTCCACGGAGAAATTGTCTTCCACGAAATTAGTCTCTGGTGCCAAAAATGTTGGGGACCACTGCCCTGTGGGATATTTCAGAACACTGAATGTGATCATGCACGCAGAAATGCCTAGCCCACACTGGCCCACGGGAAGGTCTCCGTGAGCATCACCTGGAGAGACTGCCAACGTGACTGTCAACCTCGTTACGATGAGATGATGATGATGACGACAACATAATCACTGCTGACTCGGGAGAAGCAGAGAGACGGCTCTCTCTAAACCGCGACAAGGTCAAGATCGGGAAAACAATAATTTGTGCTCGCTGTTTGTCTGGAAATAACAGAAGACGGCCCTTCTCAAGGTGCATTTGACCTTGCTGAGGCCGAGGCAGCAACAGTCCTAACTGACGTGGCTTAATGCCTGGGGGCAAACGTCCCCGCGGGTCCATTCTGCTTCCTGAGGAAAGCGGGGCCCGGCTTTTTGAGTGAAATGAATATCACCCACTTTTCAAGGGCTGTGGTGATGCTTTTTCATCTTATCTCATGGATTTCTCTAGGATATTGATCTAAATGCCCCGTTACTTGATAGCTGAAGAAGCCAACAAATGCTACATTAAATAAGCAATTAAACAAACAAGCAAGTTCTGTGCTAGGAGAAAATACTGAGGAAAGCTCAACTTGTACAAATACGTAGCATTCCTAAATGTCAATAATGAAAGAGCATGCAACCTCTTTAAACACAGATAGGCTACACTGTGAATTGAAATAGCTTTTTACAGCTTTGCCCTAATTCTCCTTCCCCACTTTCTGTTTTCTTAGGTTCGGATTTTCCTGGCTTGCATCATTTGAGTGGGTTCCTTTGCTCTGCCTGGAGAAGGAAATGGCAACCCACTCCGGTATTCTTGAATCCCATGGACAGAGGAGCCTGGCTGGCTATAGTCTACGGGGTCGCAAAGAGTCAGACACGACTGAGCGACTTCACTTCACTTCCTTTGCTCTGGGCCCCGCAGGGTTGCTTTACTTAATTTCCTCTTATTTCCTGAAGTGTGTGAAGCGTCTCCTCAGCAGTCTCTGACTGCGCTGGATCTTCACTGCTGCGCGCGGGCTTTCTCTTGTTGTGGCGAGTGGGGGTATCCTCTGCTTGCGGCGTGTGGGAGTCTCTCTGCCGTGCTTCTCTTGTTGCAGAACACGGGCTATAGGCACTCGGGCTCGGCAAGGGTTTAGTTGCTCTGTGGCCTGTGGGATCTTCCCCTGCCAGGGATGGAACCCATGTCCCCTGCCTTGGTAGGTCGATTCTTAACCACTGGGCCACCAGGGAAGTCCTGCAGAAAGTGTCTCTTGAGGGCACACACAGCCTCCTCACTGTAGCTGACTTAGCCAGCTTCCCATTCATTTGCCCCCAATGCAAACGTCTTTCCCCTCATATCTTATTAATCACCACTTGAAAGATAACTTTAAGTCACCTGGAAGTTTGCACTTAACTCTGGATTTCTGATAATCAATCTCCATTTCCTTTCATCCATCGCTCAAATGCAAACATTAATTATTTTCCCCATGTTCCCTCAAAGGGGCTTGTGTGTATTCTTTCTTAAGGAGACTATTTGGATAAATGTGTTTGAGCTCTTCTCAAATATATAAACAAATGACAAGATCTTTCATTCACCTAATATCTAAGACTCCATCTGTGGACATCAGCAAGACATTGCTAGTTCCAGGGCCGTCTGAGATCGACTGTAACAGCAGCAGCCATGGCATTTGGGGGGACCAGACCTCTCCCAAAAGAAAATTGCAGTTTAAAGTCAAAGACCTCACCTCCTACCCAACCCACTGAGCAGCAAAAGCTTCGAGATTAAGAGAAACAAACTTTGCAGGGATGAGGTGCCTCTCATTTGAACACATTTTCCAAATTGCCTCATTTTTTTTTCAAATTGTCTTCGTATGAATTTTTTATACTCCTGTAGAAGATAACCTTGGACCTCTGTTATCCACATGCATATGCTTGAGTGTGTGTACATACACACACACACACACACACACACACACACACACACACACACACTGATCTTTGTTCCTAAACGTCAATAATAAAAGACACTGAGTATCAAAGAATCTCGTGGTCCTAAACAGTCCTTTCTCACCTTCCCATTCCATTCTGTTCTCCTTTAAAAAATTGTTGAACCTCAGTGGTGACCCCTCCTGGACAAAAGATCTCAGAGGGCTAAGAGGATGCTCTGTGCAACCAAACACACACCAGCTAAAGGCACACAGGGGCCCGACCCTGCTTGCTTTGATAGAGACAGCTCGCCAGTGTGAGGTGTTCACAAACCTCTGCACTGACCTGCTGACAGTTCTGTTCACCAGGACACAGTCCTCCACTGGGCACAGCCCCTCGCCTGCCTCCCCAGACATGCTCAGAAGTGCCAGGCTGATCCTTCCTCAATCTTGTTAATCCTCCCAGGGTGTAGTTAGCACCGAGTTCCAAAGATCAAGCTTCTGCAGTTTCCCCATCTGCTCCTCGACACTTAACCCCCTTTACAGAGCACAAAGCTTTCCATTCAATAAGCAGAAGTAAGTAAGTGTTACTCGCTCAGTCATGCCTGACTCTTTGTGACCCCATAGACTTCAGCCCACCAGGCTCCTCTGTCCATGGGATTTTCCAGGCAAGGATACTGGAGTGGATTGCCATTTCCTTCTCCACGGGATCTTCCCAACCCAGGGATCGAACCCGGGTCTCCTGCACTGCAAGCAGATTCTTTACCAACTGAGCTACAAGGGAAGCAATACTGTTTAAAATAAAAATATCCTCACGAGGCAATGCTATGAATTAAAAGTAGCACTGAGGCAAGATAACTTTACTAACAGCCCATTTCTCTGTTCAGGTTTGATGAGTGAAAACGAAGAAAGAGCTTAGCACGGTGCCTGGTGCCCAGTGCCAGCTACGGGAAGGGGCTGCTATTGTCTGCATCTCACAAACGAGCCAGCAGCCCATGCAGGCTGGCGCCGTGGTTCCAGCCAGGTGATTATGGGCCAGTGACCTCTCTGCTGTAACCAGCTCTGACGAAGGGCACCTCCAGTGGAAGGAAGCCTAAGGCCATCCTTTCAATGCCAGTATGGGAGCCCCCCCGCAGGTGTGTGGTCTGGTTGGCCTCCGGGGCTCCCTGCCCCCCTGCCCCCTGCCCAGCCAGGCATCAGCACGGGGCACCAGAGACAGGCACACACTCAGGGTCTGGGTCAGCCTCGCGGGGGTGGGTCCCTGCTGTACCCGAGGTTCTAAGCTGCATGACCAGCTGGTGCCCTGGTACCCAGCAGGCTTGGGAGCCACCCAACATCTTAAATGCCCTGAAGTCTTTCTTGCTTCTTATTCTGTCTTTTCTTTGTAAAGACCGAAATGAGTGTCTGTGATGATGAGCTATCCAATTCTGAAAAACCGTTCAAGACCCCTCCACCTTATAAAGATGTCCCGGTCCCCAGCCACATCTATACAAGGTCCTCAGAAGCTCCTTTTGAAATGCCCATTCTTTGAAGGTATGGAACAGGAACGCTCCACGTAGAATCAAGAGCATCCTCTGGGTTGGTTTTTTAAAGCAGTCCTGTCCATTCATAAATTGTCCTTCCCAAATTCACTCGGCACAGTATCCATCCAAACAGAGCAGATGGACGTGCTTAAAGAAAAAAAAAAAAAAAAGAAAGAGCTACTTAGAAATTAAATCTCCCCTGAAATATAACACCACATAATTGAGTGTCTGTATATGTTGTTTGGAGATAGTAACAAAGAAATGTAAAACAGGATCCCTGAAGCTGGAACAGCTTGTAAAATCTGGTTAAGCCATGTTGAAAAATACTTGAATGCCCCCATTAGAAAACACAGACTATTTATTACTTCCTTTTCTTTAGCCCTACGAGGCATAAGCTCCTTTTTTTTTTTTTTATAGTCCTTTCTCTCTCTTCAAAGTGCACTCATTGAACTCTTGGCAATTAGTGTAATTGAAATTTATTGACAATGCGGCCGTCCTGGCGGCCCATTGTCCCCGAGCATGTGCGGCTCCAAGCGGCTCCACAGCAACACCAGCAGCCCGGGCCACCGGCTGCCAAGGGTTCCTTTGGGGGTATGAATGTTACTTAGTGATAAGAGCCTTGCGAAACGGGATCCCTGGACCCCATCTCTTGTGGGAGATGGAAATGAAATATGTATTTGGCGGCTGTGGAAAATTAATGTAATTGGCTCCCACATAAAGCTTTGACAAGTTGATGACCCGTTTGAATCCAAGGAGGGCTTCTGGCCCCTATCACCTCATCTCCAGCTAACGCCACCCCACACTCAGTGCCCCCAACCCAGACCCACTGGAGGCGAGAGGAAGTGAGATTTGGGTACCAGTGGTTGGACAGCCCTTCTGTTGCACACAGTTACTATTTTTGCATGTGTAGCTTCAGGATGAAGGGTTTAGGATGGCTGGGTTTCTGCACGCATGGGGCCGTGTCCATAGCTCTCAGTCTGGGTTTTCCTTTCATTGGCGAGGCAAGGGTTGGGTTGAGCTGTTTAGAGATGTACCCGGGCACGTGTATCTTTAGGCCTCTTTTCTCTGTGAAACATCCCACATGGTTCTAAAGCGTAGATGTGTAACTTGCTTACATTTAATTGGATTCATTTAGAGGGCAGTGCAGACTTCCAGTTTTCTCTTTGGAGAGGAGAGATACATTTTTATTTTAATGTGTGGGGATTTAGGCATGTAAAGTTAATAGGAGAGATATATTTAAACCTCTGCCCATGGAAATGGGCATATAATGTTTTCCCCCAGGGGAGTTTGTCTTAGGAAGAGATTACTATGGTGAATTAATTTTAGCTGCTGTCCTGTCTGGCTCCTAATTTCAGATAATATGCTCTTTTGATTTATTTAATAGGACCTCAAAATGTAATACCCCAGAGTTTAAGAGAATATGATGATAAATTGGAGAACCAATGAGAAAGAGTGTGTATATGTTTCTTCTTTGGGAAAATCCTCATGCTGTAGTTAAATGCCAAATTGTTTGCATGTATTAGTGCTCACAGGCCCCTCTTCCCTCTGCACCAGCTTAAAGGTAACCTGGAAACAATGTTAGGAGGTTGTATTGATTCCACATTTGAAAATGGACTGGGCAAGCACTCTGTTCATTTTTTTCTCTCTTGTCACTGGTAGAATGTGTTTCTCTGATAATAGTTTATTGCATCTATGAGAAATTTGAAGTTGATCTTCCTCAGTGATTTTTAAAACTTCAAAATGCATCGTGGGTGAAGGTTCTGTACAGCAAGTGGTCAGGTATTCGGGCACCGTTCTGCAGTTCTCGGACAGCACAGGCAACAGAGGAGCAGGAGTTAGGGGACAGGGGGCGCGGGTTCTGCGGAGGTGCCTGATGTGACTAGAACTGCTGACGGGGGTGCTGGGGTGGAGCTGGGGCGGACACGCGGCTGGAATCCACGGGCTTTCCAGTCGCTAGATGAGAGGCGCCGTAAGCTGGGAGACGCAGGAAGTGGTGAGACACAGGAAGTGGTGAGACACAGGAAGTGGTGAGACACAGGAAGTGGAGAGACACAGGAAGCTGAGAGACACAGGAAGTGGAGAGACACAGGAAGCGGGAGAGACACAGGAAGTGGTGAGACACAGGAAGCTGAGAGACACAGGAAGTGGAAGTGGTGAGACACAGGAAGTGGTGAGACACAGGAAGTGGTGAGACGCAGGAAGTGGGAGAGACACAGGAAGTGGTGAGACACAGGAAGTGGTGAGACACAGGAAGTGAGAGACACAGGAAGCTGAGAGACACAGGAAGTGGTGAGACACCGGAAGCTGAGAGACACAGGAAGTGGGAGACACAGGAAGTGGTGAGACACCGGAAGCTGAGAGACACAGGAAGCTGAGAGACACAGGAAGTGGTGAGACACAGGAAGCGGAGAGACACAGGAAGCGGGAGAGATAAGAGGTGTGAGAGACACAGGCTATGGTGAGAGACACAGGAAGCTGAGAGATACAAAAGGTGTTGAGAAAGTAGCAAGATAGAGGAAGCTGGGAGACAGGAGGTGTGAGAGACACAAAAGCTGAAAGAGACAGGAAACTGAGAGATACAAACTAGTCAGTCCTAAAGGAAATCAACCCTAAATACTCATTGGAAGGACTGATGCTAAAACTCCAATGCTTAGGCCACTTGCTTTGAAGAGCCAGGTCATTGAGATAGGCCTTGATGCTGGGGAAGATTGAAGGCAGGAGGAGAAGGGGGCAACAGAGGATGAGATGGTTGGATGAAAGCACCGACTCAATGGACATGAGTTTGAGTAATCTCCAGGAGATGGTGAAGGACAGGGAGGTCTGGCGTGCTGCAGTCCATGGGGTCGCAAAGAGCCAGACACAGCTTAGCAACTGAAGAACAACAACTGAGGCCTACAAAAATTAGTGACCTCGTTCCAGTTCTGGCATCTGTGAAGGAATAAATCTCCTGACTTTTCTTCCTTTGTGTATGTGAATGGTAAGTGCAACTCCAGTCAAAATGACCTGAGAGTTGCCCTTCTTCAGGGTGGGAGAGCGGAGGCTGAGGGAGCTGGCTGCCAACACCTTGCGGGCAGCTCACGCCACCTTGTTCAGCTGGTTACGGTCTGTGTGTTCTCAGTCTCATCAGCAACTATGGGCCCCACTCAGCTACAAGACCCCGAGTGGGTCAGAGGCCCCAGACTCTTTGTGATCCAACTGGCTCCTGTCAGATGCAGGCACTCAAAGCTAAGACAGACAGATAAGTGTGCACGGAGGTGGACCCTATGCCACTGAGTGAGAAACCAGATGCCGAGTGGTTGACACTCAGAAAACCAGGAGAGACTGTGCAACCCTTCGGCTCGCTAGAACCCCTGGAACTCTCTAGGAACCATTACTTTAGGAAATTGGTCATTCAGTCAAGAAGCAGAGAATGTTTCATTTCAAACAAGTCTAAAACTGTGCTCACTGGAGACAGTGGGAGGAGTAGGAGTCAGAGCGGTGTGTGTGTGTGTGTG
>SJYF01000373.1:2733503-2749523 GCA_006410515.1 Procapra przewalskii | reverse complement strand
GTGTGTGTGTGTGTGTGTTTGTGAGAGAGAGAGAGAGAGAGAGAGAGAGAGAGAGAATCCTCACAGATGTGCCCATCAACAGGAAACAAGTTTGAGGAGCCAGACCCTTAGCACAGGGGTCTGCTGAAACTGCAGAGAACCGCATCATCTGGGCCTCTGGCCTGCATCCTCACAGAACAGCAAGATCCCCCCGATGAATCAATCACGCTGTCAGTGGGCTCACAGATGCCAGCCTCACAAAGCAGGTCCCAGCGGGAGTTTCAAGGCAGAAATCAAAACTGGAGAATGGTTTGTGAGCAAAAAAAGGGAGGAAAGAACATTCTCTAAGTCATTACCTAAAGCTGCTTGACAATCCAGAAACATGCATTTTTATCAAATAATTTACACTATGATATCTGAATGACATCACGAGGCTATCTGAAAAGTACATTGCATGTAATTAAAAATACTATGTGAGAGTTGGGATTGCTGTCAGATCACCCCTGAGTATCTTGTGCCGTGTAGTTGGGGTAGCAGAGGCCCCATAGATTTCTACCTTCTCTGCAGAGAGACAGGGCATCCAGCAGCCAGTTAAGAAGCCCAGGGATGTCACCTGTGAGGAGCTGGAGGAATGAGACAGACAGATGTGCATGTGGTCCTTAGGCAGCCTGAGACCCTCACAGAAGCTTCCTTTTGCAAAACTGTTTACCTTCTGTAAGACAGAAATGGGCCAGGCCATGCTCAGGGTGTTTAAAGCAGTGCTTCCAGCCTGAGGGGCTGGGTTAGGTGGTCACTGAAGACCAGCTTCTCTCTTGGAATTGAGGAGAGATGCCCCGAAGCTCTTCTTTGTGGTTCAGTTGCTCAGTTGTGTCTGACTCTTTGTGATCCCATGGACTATACAGTCCATGGAATTCTCCAGGCCAGAATACTAGAGTGGATAGCCTTTCGCTTCTCCAGGGGATCTTCCCAACCCAAGGATCGAAGCCAAGTCTCCTGCATTGCAGGCGAATTCTTTACCAGCTGAGCCACAATGGAAGGGCACACTCTTCCAGATGTTGCTCAGATTCATGTCCAAACTCTTACCTCTTCACATGGATCCTGACAGCAGTTCCCAAACGGCGCATCCCTCAAGGCACAGTCATGTGACTAAACCCAAGGGGGGGGGCTCTTCTTCTTCGGGTTTCCTGCAGTCCTTCCCCCACCTCCAACCGTAGCTGAGACTGGGGGTATCTTTGAGAGGCTGATTAGGCCAGTGGCTCTGTCTCGGGGCTGGGAACTGGCAAGTTAGCCGGGGAAATAAGGCAGAGACAGCGGATGGAGGCAGCCAGTGTGGGGAGCTGGCGATTCTCTAACAAGACATAGCTGTTTAGTGTACTCTCTTTTGTCCAACTCAAAATTTATCTGTGGGCTTAATCATTCTGTGTCATCGGGGCTGGATTTGAAAAGGGATAGTGACTCAGCTTGAACTCCTCCACACTTTCTGCTGCTTCTGCTACTAGACTTCAGGAGTGATAATATGGATGTGAGCGAGACATTTATTCTTGCTCGAAGTCAGAGAAGGAGGCGCTGATTGCTTCTGTTATGAAACAAATGATTGGCATTTAGAAAAGGACAGAATTTAACCAGACTTGCCTTCATTTCAGAGACATGAAAACATGGAGAAACCAAGGAGCTGGCAAACAGGAACTCACAACAGGCAGGCAGAGCGAATCCCAGGGAGGAGGGGTGCGGAAGGGGTCTCACTTCTGGAACTGCTACGTTATAACCTACAAAACAGCCAGCTTTCAACCAAAAAACCGAGGCATGCAAAGACGCAGGAAGGATGGCCAATCATAAGAAAAGAGAAATGAATAGAGACTGTCCATGAGAAAGCCCTGCAGACATGACGCCACGTGTCCTAAAGGTGCCCACGTTGCTGGAGGAAACCACAGCCGCAGACCTCGGCGGTCGGTGAAGCAGCTTCCCATCCACGTGGACGCACCTTGATGGCCTATTGTCTTGCTGCACCAGCGGGGGCCTTGATTTGCCGTTTTCACCTGACTAGCAAGAAAAGTATGAGTTCTTGTGATGTGAGCGTGCCCGTTCATACTCTTACAGCCGAGACTCCACAAGGCTTGGGACCTCAGTAAGTCATGCTAAGCTCTGTGTCATCGTTACTGAATTAGAAGAGCCGCTCATGAGAGTTTGCCATGAGAAACAATCAGTGTAGTCGAGCTGAAACCCAATCTAAGATAATTCCTCTGTTCCTCAAGGTAAGCCAAGTAAGAGGAAAGGATGAAACCGGCTAAGACACAGGAGCTATCCTTCCAGCCAGGAATGCAGGGGAATTCCATCATCTCAAAACTTTCCCGTAAGTAATTAAAAGGGATGAAGTTTCTCCTATTGTAGGAGGCATTAAAGAAGCCAGTCTTTTGCCAGGTATTGAGTGCCAGCTTCTTGTGTCAGCCACAGAACCAGTGGGTTAGAGCAGAAAGGAAAGATCCCAGCCGGCCCTGGGGAGTCTTCCTTAATCCTTCAGGGGTGAACGGAGTTGAAGTGTGACATTTTTTCAGCTTCATAAACATATTGTTCAAAGTTCCAAGCGGGGCTATACTTTTTTCATTCCTAGTTTCTCAGGTATAGAATTTTCCCTTCGGCGAAAAGACTCAGGAATTGCCACTGTAATAAAATAATGCTGAAGTAAAAATCAGAGCAGTTAAGGAACGGAAATAGTGGTGACCGTTAGATACGGAGCATCCACCTTGAGAAGGCTGGTCGGCCTAGTGCTTTGCAGAAGTTTTGTTTGTTTTCTTTTCTTTATTTTTCTGGAAGCACGCATCCTAGAGAGTGAGAGGTATATTTTTAATTAACGATACTGAGGACAAAATTATTGTCACTTAGTCACAGTCATGCAGCTGGCAAGTAGTGGAGGGCACCCCTCAGTACCCATTACAGGTGGGGTTAGGGTGAGGATTAGCATTGGGGGAGGTGACTACCTAAATGTTTTTCTCTTTCCATATCCATCCACCTTCTTACAGGCCATAGTGGGAGGGGGGTTTAGGATTGGGGAGCACATGTACTCCTGCGGCTGATTAATGTCGATGTATGGCAAAACCCACCACAGCTTTGTAAAGTAATTAGCCTCCAATTAAAATAGAGAAATTAATTTAAAAAATGTTTTGCCAGCAAGGAAGTGATTTTCACAAGGTCCAAAGAGGCAAATTTGTGGTCTCTGCCGCAGGAACTCAATGTACCATTGTCATGAATACTTGTCTGGAACTCTACACCAAACAGAGAAAGAATCCCGCTAGACTGGTGTTTCAACATAGATCATAAAATATTATTTTTTCCTATTACTGGAAAGTGGAAATGTTTCCCTAAGAAACAAAGTGATATTCTATTCCATTTTAGAATTGTTCTGTTGAGAAACTGTTGGAGATTAAAAAATACAACTATGAAGGAATTATTTTTAATGTTGTTCAGTCACTAAGTCCTGATTAATTCTGTTACCGCAGGGACCGCAGCGCAGGAGGCTTCCCTGTCCTTCGCTGTCTCCCAGAGCGTGCTCAGACTCATGTCCGTCGAGTCAGGGACGCCATCCAGCCGTCTCCTCCTCCGCTGCCCTCTTCTCCTCCTGCCCTCAGTCTTCCCGGTGTCACTTGGCTCTTCCCATCAGGTGGCCAAACTACTGACACTTCAGCTCCAGTGTCACTCCTTACAGTGAATATTCAGGACCCTTTGGGACTGACTGGTTTGATCTCCTTGCAGTCCAAGGGATTTTCAAGAGTCTTTTCTAGCATCACCATTCAGAAAGCATCAGTTCTTCAGCGCTCAGCCTTCTTTATAGCCCAGTTCTCACATCCATACATGACTACTGGAAAAAACATAACTTTTTCTATATGTACCTTTGTCTGCAAAGTAATGTCTCTGCTTTTTAGTACAGTCTCTAGGTTTGTCATAGTTTTCTTCTGAAGAGCAAGTATCTTTTAATTTCATGGTTGCAGTCACCATCTGCAGTGATTCTGGAGCCCAAGAAAATAAAATCTGTTACTGCTTCCACTGTTTCCCCATCTATTAGCCATGACGTGATGGGACCGGGTGCCATGATCTTAGATTTTTGGAGGTTGGGTTCCAAGCCAGCTTTTTCACTCTCCTTTCACCTTCATCAAGAAGCTCTTTAGTTCCTCTTCGCTTTCTGCCATAAGGGTGGTGTCATCTGCTTATCTGAGGTTATTGATATTTCTCCCAGCAATCTTGATTCCAGCTTGTGCTTCATCCAGCCCAGCATTTCTCATGATGTACTCTGCATATAAGTTAAGTTAGCAGGGTGACAATATACAGCCTTGATGTACTCTTTCCCAATTTTATAATTGGTTATAATTGGTTTTTTTTCAAACACAGATGACTACATTGGACATAAAATATTAAGATAAATATGTGAAGGATCTTGGGAGCTCGAGTCACGCTTGTGAAGCCTCTCAGTCCTATTGAGATCATCTCCACAGACACATGTGGACAAAGCCAGGTAGCTCACATACGTTGTGCTTTGAATTTTAAAGTGTTTCCATTAATATATAAAAGGAGATGTATGAGGCATATTATTTACATATAAATATCTCCAGCACATTGTAAAGTAATTAGCCTCCAATTAAAATAAATTAATTAAAAAAAATAAAAACCAAAAATCTCCAGTACAATAACTGTGTAAGCTGCTAGTTTTGTATTTGTTGGAAGAAAAGCAGGCTTATCATCCTTCATATTATCCTGTCTGATGCCTTTCCTTGTTTTAAATTTGATTTCTTTTATTGAAGTATAGTTCATTTAGGTTTAATAAATATAGTTGATATAGACTTCTCTGATGGTTCAGATGGTAAAGAATCTGCCTACATTGCAGGACACCTGGGTTTGACCCCTGGGTCAGGAAGATCTCCTGGAGAAGGGAATGGCAACTCACTCCATTGTTTTTTCCTGGAGAACCCCATGGACAGAAAAGCCTGGTGGGCTATAGTCCGTGGGGTCCCAAAGACTCAGACTCAACTGAGCAACTAACACTCACTAACAGTTGATTTACAACATTTCAGACATATAGCAAATTGTTCAAGCTATAGATCAGTAGATAGAGATGTCTTCTTTTTCAGTTTCTTTTCCCATATAGTTCAATTCAGTTCAGTTCAGTCGCTCAGTTGTGTCTGACTCTTTGCGACCCCATGAATCACAGCATGCCAGGCCTCCCTGTCCATCACTGTCTCCTGGAGTTCACTCAGACCCACGCCCATCAAGTCCATGATGCCATCCAGCCATCTCATCCTCAGTCATCCCCTTCTCCTCTTGCCCCCAATCCCTCCCAGCATCAAAGTCTTTTCCAATGAGTCAACTCTTTGCATGAGGTGGCCAAAGTACTGGAGCTTCAGCTTTAGTATCATTCCCTCCAAAGAACACCCAGGGTTGATCTCCTTTAGGATGGACTGGTTGGATCTCCTTGCAGTCTAAGGGACTCTCAAGAGTCTTCTCCAACACCACAGTTCGAAAGCATCAATTCTTCGGCACTCAGCCTTCTTCACAGTCCAACTCTCACATCCATACCTGACCACAGGAAAAACCGTAGCCTTGACTAGAGGGACCTTAGTTGCCAAAGTAATGTCTCTGCTTTTGAATATACTATCTAAGTTGGTCATAACTTTTCTTCCAAGGAGTAAGCGTCTTTTAATTTCATTATTACAAAGTATTGAATATAGTTCTCTGTGCTGTACAATAGGTCCTTGTTCGTTATCTATTCAGCTTCCCTGGTGGCTCAGAGGTTAAAGCATCTGCCTCCAATGCAGGAGACCCGGGTTTGATCCCTGGGTTGGGAAGATCACCTGGAGAAGGAAATGGCAATCCACTCCAGTATTCTTGCCTGGAGAATTCCATGGACGGAGAAGCCTAGTAGGTTACAGTCCACGGGGTCGCAAAGAGTCGGACATAACGGAGCGACTTCACCCACTCACCCACCCACAGTGTGTATCTGTTAATCCCAAACCCCTAATTTACCCCTCCCCCTTCTTTGCTGACCACAGGGTTATTTTCTATGCCTGCGAGTCTATTTCTCCTCTTATATAAATAAATTCATCTGTGCCAGTTGATTAGATTTCACATATAAGTGATATCATGCATTTATGTTTCTGTGACTGACTTCACTCGGTATGACAATTTCTAGGTCCGTCTGCTGTTACCGCAGAAGGCGTTTTTTCCTATGGGTGAGTATTTCATCGTCTGTATCACCACATTTTAATCCCTTCCTCCACCAGTGGGCATTTAGGTTGTTTCCATGTCCTGACTAGTGTAAACACTGCTGTCATGAAAACTGAGGGGCATATATCCATGCAGATTATAGGAATGGAGTTGCGGGGCCATATGGTAGCTCGCCTTTCGGTCTTAAGGATCCTCCGTATCGTCCTTCACAGGGGCTGTGCCAGCTCCCAGTCCTGCCCACTGTATAGGTGGTGCCCTTTCTTCTATAGCCTTTCAAGCATTTATTCTTTGTAGACATTTTGATGTTGGCCATTCTGACCAGTGATGTGATACCTCATTGAAGTTTTGATTTGCATTTCTCTAATAATTGGCGATCTTGAGCATCATTTCAAGTTCCTGTTGGTCATCTGTCTGTCTTTTTTGGAGAAAAGTCTGTTTAGGCCTTCTGCCCATTTTTAAAATTTTTTATTTTTTTGTATTGAGCTGTATGAGTTGTTTGTATATTTTGAAAAGTAACCCCTTGTAGCTTGCATCATTTGCAAATATTTTATTCCATCCTGTAGGTTCTATTTTCATTTTGTTTATGGTTTCTTTTGCTTTGCAAAAGCTTTTAAGGTTAATTAGATCTCACTTGTTTATTTTTGCTTGTTTCTCTCACCATTCTTACCTATATTTAATACAACAGAGGTGACAGTGAGCATAACAGGATGCTACAGAGTTTCCCAATTTCCAGGTGACCCACGAGGCCTATCTCTACAAAGAAAATTAAGAAAAACATTTGTTCACATTGTGTCCATTATCCATGATCTACTGACATTAAATGAAGCATAAATATACTGATGAATGTCAAGATCCCATGTTTCATCATTTAAGACTTCCTGTGTTGTCTCTTCTACTTGGAAGTTCACAGAGGCCCCTGTCCCGCATTGGCAAAGTGACGTGAAGAAAGAGAAAGTGTTCATTACTCAGTCGTGTCTGAGTCTTTGCAACCCCATGGACTGTAGCCCACCAGACTTCTCCTTCCATGGGATTTTCCAGGCCAGAATTCTGGAGTGGGTTGCAGTTTCCTTCTCCATGAAGGACCCAGGGATTGAACCCGGGTCTCCTGCATTGCAGGCAGATTCTTTATCATCTGAGCCACCAGGGAAGCCCCAAAGTGACATGACACAGAGCTTTATCAGGAAGTGTTCATGTCATGGACTCAAGTGTTTCTGCTAAACTGAAAACCCCCTGAAGGTAGAAGACACCTCTTACCTCTTCTTCATTCAACGTCTTCCTCACTTTCCTTGCATTTCTTGGAAAATCACTATGTGATGAAAGATAGGTCCTTTATTACCTATTCTTCTATAACAAATCACATGTAAAAGTTAATGCTTTAGAACAATGCACTGTCTCGTCTCGCTCTTCTGTGGGTCAGAAGTGTGAGTGCAGCTCCTCCGGGTCGCCCCAGTTTATCTTGAGACTCGGGGTTTCTTATGAAGTTGCAGCAAAATTCCCAGCAGGGCTGCGGTCTCATCTGGAATCTCAGGTGGGGAGGGTCTGCCTCTGGTTGCGCCCTGTTTGTTGGCAGGACTTGGCTCCTGGCAGCTGGTTGGACTGAGGCCTCCCCCTCAGCTCCTTGCCTCAAGGGCCTTTCTAGAGCAGCTCAGGGGTCGTCAGAGTGAACGAGCGAGGGGGACAGGAGCCAACACCGAAGTAACAGTCTCTGCAGCCTAATCTGCAGATTGGCTCCCACCCCCCTGCCTTCCAGCAGCTGGAAGCGAGCCCCTTGGTCCAGTCCACAGCCAAGGGCAGGGTCACCCAGGAAGCAGAGATCCTTGCGGTCCATCCTAGAAGCTGCCCGCCACGGTGTTTATGCCCAGTTCTCAATTGACCATTGATGGTTCATGTCAGTCTGCATTCTTCTTTCACACTAGGCAAACTTGCGCCCACCTGTATCCTAGGGAATGCAGATCAAACGTGGGCTCGCCGATGACTCAAGCAGCGAGTCGGCGCGTGGGTGAACGCCTTCAGCCTCGGCTGCCATAACGTCCCTCCTGAGGGATGAGGTCCCACTCCAGGTATTCCTCATCCTAGAGTTGCTCTTTCCCCTCTCTTGTTGCAAACATACAGGAGGAAAACGGGTGTTCCCACCTTGCTTCATATTCTGCTAAAACTTGACTGGGTCAATAACTGTTTTACTGGGTCAGTGGTCTCTTTACGTGAGTTGTGTTATGTAACATGAGCTTGAATTACTGTTAGAAATGCAGAATTCTGTCAGATCATTATGCAAAACTGTCCCTTTTACTTGAAAATTTTGTTAAAAGTCATTATCTTTTGAAATCTTCAAGAGAAATTTTATTGTAAAGTAGCATGAAGGTGGCACAAAGGTAGTGGATATAAGCTCAGATTCTCGAGAAATAGACAAACCTGGCTAAATCACTTGAATGCTCTGTGGCTCAGGTTCTGTATTTGTAAAGTATGAGTAATAACGGCCCCTTCCTCATTAGGGACATTGTAGGTATTAAATGGCTTCATATTTGGAGAACACTTAGAACAATGCCTGTCTTTTAATAAGTGCTTTATAAGTGTTTGTTAAATAAAATAAATGGCTTTGGAGAAAGGATTTAACATTTTCTTGGCAGATGTGCTTGGCATACTTAATATTATTTCAGACATTCTTATGAATCTTAACTAATTCTGATATCCCCAGGAGTAGCCATTGAGAATAAATAATTTGTCCTTCCTTTGTACCTCCATCAACGCTGGTCTGAGTTGCCCCCCAGGGAAGGGACTGTGTCTTACCTCACCCTTTGTATCCCGGGTTTTGTGTTGTGCCTGGCACGTGGAAGGCATTCAATAAACAGTTGTTTAATTAATTTCATATTGTTTGGGGGTGACAATTTGCAAGGAAAAAAGGAAGGAGAGATTGTCCTTTAAATAGGGTTTGTTTTGGCCACATCTGCCTGCAGTTTAGAAAAGCTAGGTATCTCCTTGTTCCATTACATCACCCAGCCAATTAATCAACACTTGAATGAATCCCAAGATAGACCCTTCATTTTGTCTACTTATTAACTTTCATTATGTGCAACAGCTAAAGTGTAATTGTGAACAGGATGGATTATGCCGTAAACTTTTTTCCTATTACACCATTCCTTCACAAATCCCCTTATTAAAGTGTACCAAGGGTGATATATTATGTTAAGAAGGTTTAAAACATAAGGTGACAATGACCTTCCCTTTAATTAACTATGATGGAAACAAAGGTGAGAACAATGATGATGACGCTCGGCTGAAAACCATAAATCACCCTCCACACTGGAAGACAGGACACAGCTACAAAAATAACCTTGCAACTCACAGGTTAAGTGGGTGTTCCGACGCGCTGCTCCCTCCATTATTTATTTACACAGAACTCCACGGTGTCACAGGCAGAAAAGGACACTCAAGAAGCCTGAAAAGGAAAGCTGCCTGCTGGGATCAGGTCTCACAGTGACGCGGGCTATTTTGTTCAAAGATATCCACATGGCTGAGCAGGAGTCTAGTAACAAAGTAGATAAAGAAAGCATCGCATTATTATAGTATTATTAACATAGGCATCATCATCAAGACACTGTTTACATTTAGCAAAACGCAGGTACTTTGGATCAATGACATTTTACAGTTGCACACCGTCTCGTAGACACCCCCAAGATAAGACATACGACGGTTTCATCACCCGGAATGTTCTCTGGTGCCCTTTCCAATCTAGCCTCCTCTTCAGGTATCACCATTCTGACTTTGACTCATATAGACTGATTATTTTGTCCATTGTGGGATATCACATAGATGGGATTGTACAGTATGTATCTTTGTTAGCTACAGGATTTCTTTTATGTGGGTACCTTTGATTTTCATTTCACAACATGCTTCCTCCTCCTCTTCCTCTCCTTTTCTGGACAGTGAGTGCAGCCTGGGAGTCTAGATTCTGGGCTCAATACTTTCTCAAGCCTTCTTTACACAAAAAATATTTATTTATTTGGCCATTCAGCATCTCAGTTGAGGCACGTGGGGCCTTGCATCTTGGTGGCTGCCCACGGGGTCTTTATCTCAGTTGTGAAATGTGAGACTTAGTTCCCTGACCAGGGATTGGACCTGGGCCTGCTGCACTGGGAGCTTAGAGGCTTGGCCCCTGGACCGCCAGGCCAGTCTCCCTTTCTGCTCATGCTCCCTGTGGGGTTGAGAATTGCTGGTTTTCAGGAACTGTGGTTCCAGTCCTAGTCCAGCTACGGCCAGTTTGTCAGAGGACACTGTCCTCAGAGTCAGTCCCAGGGATGTCTCACTTTGCTGTCCCTGCCTCCACCCTCTGCCCCCAAGCTGGTTCCGTTTTTCTCGGCAGGCACAGTGACAGCAGCTGTGTCTTCAGAGAAATGTATCCCTTGTCTCAGACTAAAAAGATTTGGGTCATTAATGTGTTGGGAATGAATCCTTCTATGATGGGTTAGAATTTTTCAGAAGACTGTTAGAGGCTGAAAGAAAAGCAAAACTGTGGGCTGTTCCCAAACACAGTCTGGACTGGCCTTGCTCCTCCTGGTGATTCTGCCTGGAGAGCAAGGAGACCCAGGCCAGGGCAGTACCACCTCCAGCTGCCTGAGCCAGGAGGCCGGAAGACCCACCCCTCATGGTGCTGCGCACTGTCCCAGCTGCTCCTGGTCTACCGGGGGATGAGGGCAGAATCTGGGGAGAATATGGACCTGTGGGAGCTAAGGCTTTTGCAGTAAGTACTTGGCGCTGCATGGTGCCCTTTTACTTTCATGCCAATTGACTGATGAACACGGGACTGGCCAGGATGTTTTGCTTTCACATCTATACATATTTGAAGAAATGTCCCTTGCTAGCAGCTCACTTAGGTGGGAGTTTCTGAGTCTGGATCATGAACCGCTCATCAGGGACCACCGTGGGCATCACTGGCCCCACCAACCCAATGGAGAGGCCCTGGGAGCAGAAACTCCTGGACCAGATTTGCCACTTAGACCATCAGCTTGGCCCCTCGCCTGCAGCGAAAATCCCCCTTTCTGGGCAAAGACTCACCTTCATGTACTATTATCTTTCCAATATGCTCAGTTTTCAAGGCATTTGTACGTGGTAACAGGGAACGAGAACACTTCCTCTCTGCTGGACTGGAGGTCGACATACTTCTGTCACTTTCTGTGTCTCTGGGGATACCTGAGCCCCAGGCCCCCATCTTCTGCCTCCCTGAGGTGGACAGGTAGGGAAGGTGTCACAGGATGGGCTTTCCAAGGGGCACTAGTGGTAAAGAATTCATCTGCCAGCAGACGCGGGAGTTCAGTCTCTGGTTTGGGAAGATCCTGTCGAGGAGGAAATGGCAAGCCACTCCAGTATTCCTGCCTGGAGAATTGCCATGGACAGAGGAGCCTGGTGGGCCCCAGTCCATGGGGCTGCATAGAGTAGGACCCAACTGAGCGCATAGCACAGAGCCTGGGCCCTTAAGCCTGGTCTGGTTTGGTTAAGTGGGATTCAGCCTTTTTTTCTTCTCTTTATTGAGTCTTTCAAAACTGCGCTGTACAATCTTGATACAGTCTATGATCTTAGAAGAGACGAATTTCAGGGCTATTGTTCTAAAAACGTTACAGCACCTATTGTAAGCCAAATGTGTGTGTTCCTTCAAAATGCATGTGGAGGCCCTGGCCCTCACTGGGATGGTGTTTGGAGGTGGGGCCTTGGGGAGGTTATTGGATTTAGATAAGGTCATGAGTCCAGGGCCCTGTGGTGGGATTAGTGCCCTTGTAAACAGCACTCAGCAAGGGAAGGCTGTGTGAAGGCACCGGGAGAGGGCAGCGGTCTGCAAGTCAGGGAGGCGGGGGGCCAGCCTTCAGCTAACACAAATCTGCTGGCTCCTTGGTCACGGGCTTCCCATCCTACAGACTGTGAGCAATAAATGTCTGCGGCTCAAACCCTGCAGCCAGTCGGTGTGTGAGCTCAGTCGATGCGATTCTCTGCATCCCCATGGATGGTAGCGCCCACCATACTCCTCTGTCCATGGAATTTTCCAGGCAATACTGGAGTGGGTTGCCATTTGCTACCCCAGAGGATCTCCCCACCTAGGGACTGAGCCTGTGTAGGTTACATCTCCTGCACCGGAGGGTGGAGTCTTCACCGACTGCGCCGCCTGGGAAGCCTCGCTTAAGCTCCCCAGTCCATCGCAGCCGGAGTGACTGCCAGCACGCAGTCCATATTCAGAGACTGGAAGGCTTGGCACTGGGCGAGAGGAGGTCTCACCTTTTGCCTCTCAGTTCACAGTCTTCTCTGGTGTGAAATGCTGGACCTCAGGTAACTCACGGCTTTTAAGAGTTGTTCACGTCAGCTCTGGATTCGTGAATGTTTCCTTTAAACCATGCCCTAGCTATAGAGACGATGAGAACGTCTGGTACTATCAGAGGGTGAAGCTATTTAACGTTCTGTCTCTATTTGCCAGGGTTCGGGCATGGACACCCTTTGTAGAATAAAAGAGGAGAGATTTCATCTTGGAAGACTATTGTCTTCACGAGCACAAACAATACCCTGCATCCATCTTGCAGACCCAGCGACAATTTATGCTGAGTGAGTAGTAAAATGTGCTGATTTAATTATATTTTCTATCAATGTGCATTCAGAGGATGGGGTGCTAATAAATTCCTGTTTCTTACAAGGCTGTTTCTTTGTTAGTACTGCATGGATCCTAAATAATTTGTTTATGTTTAACTTGATGAATTGTATTGCATTCCCGTGCATGTGTGTATATGTACAGTGAAGAGAAAATGAGAAGAATGTATTATTGGAGAGATCATTTTCTTTAACTTGGAATAATATTGTACTTTCGTGTCTTGGATGCAAAATCTAATACTCCTTAAGTAAGCACATGAAGACTTTAGGCTATGAAAATATGTTTTTGTTCAAGTCCATGGCTGGTTTGCACAGTGTAATAAGGCGAGAGTTCTGAGACTGTGCTCAATTATAATTCATAATAATAGAATAATGTGATACATAATATATATCCCTTGCAGTTCCATCTCAGGCCGGCTGTCTCTTCCTCTGTATGAGCCCTGGACCAGCGAACTCATCTCAAACCCATTGCTCCCAGGTCTGTGGCCCAGGGTCCAACAGACCACAGGAAGTCCCCAATAATGATAAATAATTCTGGCAAACAAGTGCATACCCATAAAATGAAAATGACTCACAGTAAAAGTTAGCTACATCAAGTGGATTAGGAGCATGATGTATCTATCACACGCAAAGATTTCAAATGAGAAGTATGGTTTTAACTAGTAATTATCACATTTGGCTTCCCCAATAGCTCAGTTGGTAAAGAATCGGCCTGCAACGCAGGAGACCCCGGTTCTATTCCTGGGTCAGGAAGATCCGCTGGAGAGGGGAAAGGCTACCCACTCCAGTATTCTGGCCTGGAGAATTCCATGGAGTATATAGTCCATGGGGGTCACAAAGAGTTGGGCACTACTGAACGACTTTCATCACATTTAATCATTTTTCCTGAGGTATCAAGATACAAATATCTAAATTAGGCATAATTAATTAGCATAAACATTTTTTAAAATTTTAGGTAAACATACATATGAAATTATACTCAGGATAATTAAACAAATTTATTAAGGTATGTGTATGTAAATGTGTGTGGTGTGTGTATGTATATGTGTGAGTGGGTGTGTGTATATGTGAGTGCTTGTGTGTGCCTATGTGTATTCTGTTGCTTTGATAAGCAAAAGGCAAGCACCACTGTAAACATGCAAGCCTACCCACAGATAAAGCCCTCATGCTTTAATAACAAAAGAACTTGCATCTCAATTCGAATCCTTGGGATTTAAAACCACACTGTGTTTCCGAGCCAGAACTTTAGACTAGACTCAGCATTAAAGACACATTTGATCACATGAGCATGGGCTTATTCCTAAAGGATCACTATGGGAGATTCAAGAAAGCACCCAGAACATTTAACTTTGCAACAACATGGCCATAAAATGAGCCTGCTTCTTCCTGCCAGCACTGGCAAATCCTCTCTGAGACCTTTCTCTTTCAAACTGGTGTGGAGTGGAGCCTGGGAAAGTCAAGTCTGTTTGGCAGCATTTGGAGGGGAGGGGGGAGGTTGAGTTTATTGCAATTTTAATATTTTCCCATGTTTTTGCCAATAAGGCATGACAAACGGAATCCCCGTTAATACTCTCTGCACTTAGAGCACCGGGAAAATAACCCCCTTTAATTGTGACCTCCGGCCAGTCATCAAGTCGGCTAATGAAGAGAAACTTACAACAGGCTTCACCTGGGCAGCCTTTCTGGGAGGTTTTTGCTGGTTTCTGCCTGGTCTGTACTCACAGGGCTGCTGGGGAACAAGGAAGCAGGCTGACGTCTTTCAAAACCAGCTCCCTCTGGCATGGATGCAGGCTGGCGTGATGGTGATGGATATTTCCCCCTTGGAGGGGGCAGAGGGAGCTCTTGGATCACTCCAGAGGGCTGTTACAAGAAAGGGACCTTCGCTAAATCTTGCACCTGTGATCAGGATCCCAAATTACCATTGCTACTAAAAGATCTTTATTTTCCCTCTCTTTTTCTTATTATTTTCTTGGGCAAGTTTTACTACATTTCAGTTAGAAGTTTGGCACAAGCATGAACAAGCAGTTCCCAATTAATATTTTGAGATGGGGCAAAGAAACACAGTGACTGTCATCACAGCATCTTTCTTTAAAAAAGAAAGAAAGAAAAACACAGCATCAACTCAGGAGAAAACAATTTGGTCAAATCACTAACAATGCCTTTGTTTAGATGTATGAATCGCTCATTCAGTATATGCTTGAATTTCTGAATGGAATCAATAACATCAGATGCTGAGATAATTCAAATAATAGTTAAGGGACTTCCTAATATAAAGTAGCAAATCTTCCTTCAGATTCAGTATCTCATGAAAAATTGTATGAAGGTAGCTTTTTTCTCTCTTTTGTTCTCAGCTTCTTGAAGACAATAAACTCTTTGACTATCTAATTTCAATAGATATTTAATGCTAATGATTAACCTTTTTCTTTATTAACATTTAATGAAACAACGAAGATGTGAATACACTCATTAGACTTCAGAGGAGGACATAAAACTCTCAAATGCCTGTGAAGATTCATTTATTACCATCTCAGGCAGCAGCTTTCAGAAGCCATGTCCTTATCCTACCAGACACCACAACCCCATCAGCTCCATATCTCCTCCACTGTGGAATGTGAACTCAAGCAACCTCAGCGAAGATGAATAATTAGTCAGTGACTTCCATAAAGAAAATCCCAAAGTGCAGAGCAAACAAAAATAGCAATGGTCAGCTCTCCTCTACCTACATTCCATCAATTTGTATCTTCACACACAAAAATACAGTTATCAGAAGCTGAATTTAAATGCAAGGGTGCAGAGTCTCAAATCAGTCTGTTGCTAGTGCAGAATCTCTTGCATTGTGAGGCTGCGTCTGATGAAGAGTTTTGACCTTTTTGGAGATGCATTAATTATTTTAGGTCACAAAGATTCCCATTGGGTATGCTGCGGTTGTTATTAAAATTCACTACTGGCAAGTGACTAAAATTTGGTCTTTAAAAAATATTGATGGTAATAATGACAGTGTTAAGATACTTGAAAGTGGAAAACAATTGCTTTATGAGACAAAGAGGAAAATTTTAAATCGTGCAGCTAATTTACAGCTTCTTAAATGAAGGTTTTCAACTAATGTCTGAAAATTAGAATTAGTTTGAACAATTAAAATGAGCTTTATTCAGAAAAAAAATTTATCCTATAAGGTCTCTTTTCTTCTTCAGTTAATATGCAAAATGTATA
>SJYF01000373.1:2718002-2730097 GCA_006410515.1 Procapra przewalskii | reverse complement strand
TTTTAAAGGGTATTTAAAAGTAGGCTGGATGATTACAAATATAGGTAGCTGTTGTAATTAACACCATCTATGTATGGGCTTCACAAAAATAGCCTTAAGATGCCATGGACTTAATTATTTCATTATACAAAAGTGAAAGCAAAATAGTTTTTTTTTCCCTAAAGTCAGAATAAATCCTTTAATTCTGAAAGTGTATTTATAATAAGTCATTAGGAGATATTTTATTACAGTCCATTTGTTCATTGTTGCCTTCTGTGCTTTTTTCTGCATTAAGCATGTTATAGCAGTCAGTTTTGAAACAAGACATTTTTAGAGACAATGTTTCCTGAAAAAAGAAACTAAAGGAGAAACTTGGTATCTTAAAAAACAGGAGACATGAACAATTAAAAATTGCAACATCAAAAATTACAGAATATAAAATATACAAGGACCTAATAGTTTAAACCTTAATGGCATAGCTTATTATAAAATAAAGCCAAATGTTGTAAGGTGACTGAGTTGCAGTCTCTTCCAGGGCCGAGAAGGACCTTCCGTTGATCTTCATTGAGACACCATTTCCAGACCACTTTGGTTTTGAGGGTCTGCCTTACACCTCCGTAGAAAATGCATGCCGCTGTGTTTCTATTTGCATATTTCTCTATGAAGGTGGAGTTGTTGGTGTTTGTGACCAAACATGTGTGCTCTCTACATCCAAGGATGGTATTTATGCCAGAAGCAAGCTTTACCTGCAGACACAGGGTACAAGCAATTTTAATCCTTCCGCTTTTCCCTGGAAAAACATAGGAGGGAAAATCTCTCCTAGAAGAAATATGCATTTTAGAAAAACAGAATTTTTTAAAATACAAATATTTTTTAAAGGAATTGCACCCTCAATTTCAAATGAGACTGAAACATAAGAAGTCTGGGATTCTGGGAACAAAAAGGGAGCCAAAGTTTTTATTTCTTACATTTTTATATATGATTGATAATAATTGGTTTCTTAGACCATAGACCCGTGACATAAAAATGAATTCCTTCATCACATATCTGTGCATGGTATCAAAAGGAGAAGATAATCATTATTGCTAGAAATTAGGAAGATGTTTGGGGAGAAAACTACCCAACTTTATTGAAAGCATAAAGTATTTTTAAGACTTTTATCATCAAGTCACACAAACTTTGAATAATAACTCCAGATTCGATATGCTAAAAATTCTGTCAAAAGCTTTAAAAAGTAGCCTACAATGAAACTATTAAAATATACTTTTTCTAAATTAGTTTGTACAAGGCCTTTCACCCTGTGGGTGAGACTGTGAGTTATTACATACACTTGATCAATTAGATGTTTTTACTTAGATTCCAGTGTTTGGTTTTGTTTTTTAAAGCAAGCAAAGCAGTTTTCTTCTTGGCATTCAGAATTGAAATGCCCCCAAATACAGGAAATCAGTACACTAATGCTATAGCTTTTATATGTATTTTGGAAAAATCTTGTTTAAGTTTGTTGAATATTGAGCTCTTTACATTATGGAGACCTCATGAGCACTGGTTTTACACCTGCCAGTGTTCCTGCAGAAAGAGTCTGCTGGCGTGCTCACCCTCCTTGGAATGACGTTTGATTAAAAACCATAGCTTCCACGACGTCATCAAGGATAAGGCGTGGTAGAAGCTTCCAGTTAGCTGTGTGTATGCTCAGTGTCTTCTCTTCAACCTAAGGGGTATCGGTTGGTTTGAAAGTCTCTGCGGCAAGTCCTGATGTCCTCTGAGAAAAGCGCTGTAATGTCTTCTCCTAAAGTGAATGCCAGGAGAGATCATCTGAGGGCTGATCACAAGAACACGTGGACACGGTCCCGGACAAAGAAAAAGAGCTCTGCAGATTTTCTCTGGGGTTAGTCCGTTTCGACACTGAGTCAGTAGCTGTTGTGCCTTTAAACATTCAGTTGCTGCTGTTGCTGCTGTTGTTCAGTCACTGAAGTTGCGTCCGGCTCTCTGCGACCTCATGGACTGCACAACAGCAGGCTTCCCTGTCCATCACCATCTCCCGGAGCCTGCTCAGACTCATGACTGTTGAGTCGTGATGCCATCCAACCACCTCATCCTCTGTCGGCCCCTTCTCCTCCTGCCCTCAATCTTTCCCAGCATCAGGGTCTTTTCCGATGAGTCAGCTCTTTGCATCAGGTGGCCAAAATATTGCTGCCTCAGCTTTCTTAAATCAAAATTTGACACGGTTTATTTTACTCTAAGGAACTGAGCCCTCATTTCAAGTAAATGCAGCTTAGAGAGTATTGCTCCTCTCCAAGGGCTGTGTGAAACTGTAATTAAACATTTACAGAATTCTCAGCTTATTCAACTCTTCTCCTACAGAAAAACCCAAGACAATGTAAAAGGGGGAAAATAGAGAAAAAAGAAATGAACCCGACTTGTGGTCAAAACTCCCTTATTGATATTTGTCCGTAACTTGAAGATTTTGTAGAACTTGAAATAATAACTATATCCAGTTGTGTATTCAAAACAGATCCCACATTTCCAAGAAATATGTAATCTAAAATATTCGAATTAAAGCTGATAGAACTTCACATGTAAGATAATATGTTTTAATTACTTTGCCAACAAAGGTCCGTCTGGTCAAGGCTATGGTTTCTCCTGTGGTCATGTGTGGATGTGAGAGTTGGACTGTGATGAAGGCTGAGCGCTGAAGAATTGATGCTTCTGAACTGTGGTGTTGGAGAATACTCTCCAGAGTCCCTTGGACTGCAAGGAGATCCAACCAGTCCATTCTGAAGGAGAACAGCCCTGGGATTTCTTTGGAGGGAATGATGCTGAAGCTGAAACTCTAGTACTTTGGCCACCTCATGAGAAGAGTAGACTCACTGGAAAAGACTCTGATGCTGGGAGGGATTGGGGGCAGGAGGAGAAGGGGATGCCCGAGGATGAGATGGCTGGATGGCATCACTGACTCGATGGACACGAGTGTGAGTGAACTCTGGGAGTTGGTTGATGGACAGGCAGGCCTGGCGTGCTTCGATTCATGGGGTTGCAAACAGTCGGACACGACTGAGAGACTGAACTGAACTGAACATTTGATGACTCTTACTTGGCATTTTTCACAATGGACAGAATTGACAAGAATCCAGAAATAGAAAATAGAGTTGATGGGTTGGTGGAGACGGGAGGGCACTCAGCATCTTGGAGAGACTAGGGGAGAAAGGGGTGGTGAGAATCATTCAACAATTAACGAAAAACTAACGAAAAAGACTGTTACAGTGTGTGACAAATTCAGTAGACTTAAAGATGTGTCATGTCCATTTCCAGTTCAAATGAAAGAAAAAAATGCTGACTTGTTCAGTTGAATGAGGTGTGAGCAGTCATTTTTAGGATCTAGAACTTTTTCAGATGAGCGTCTAAGAGGCTGGGCTTTGGTTGGATCTGCACATCAGATTACCAGTCTTTTACAGGGTGTCTTCTACAGGAGCTGGTGGGGGCAACAGATGCTCTCTGCTGAGAAAGGCCTTGTCCTCCTTCCCAGATCGGGGAACCCATCACCTTGTGTGCCTCCGAGATGCTCTTGGACTCAGCCAGAGCAGGCTTCTCTCCACTTCGTGTGTCCCTCCCGTGGCACGTGGATTCCTTCCCACTGCCTCTCTCTCTCCTTCTCTGTCCTGGGGGCCTAAGATCCTTGCCGGAAACTCGGGTCTCTTTCTCTGTGGTGTCTGGCCCTTGCTACCCTGACAGTAAGCCTAAGTGTCATGAGCATTTCAGCAGATAAACGTCACCAAAATGGAGAAACCAAACGTGGATGGGTTTGGTTGGAGTTCTATGTAAAGGTTCAAGCCCTGTTTAATTATTGTAACACAGCAAGAGTTCCAGTCAAAGCTGCTACTAAATAGTTCCCTATTTAAAGTGCAAATCAGCAAATTCATCTCAGTAGTAAGGAAGAATCTTTTGGATCATTACCTGAAATTTTTGTTTTAATGCAGGTATACTCGAAGTCCTAGAGTTAAGTTCTTGACAGGTTTTTATAGAAAAAGAGCAAAACCACAATTAGCATCATCATCCCCTTTTCAGAACTGTGCCTGAGAAACAAAATCTAAAAGAAACTGCAAGCAACAGCAAAGCCTAGTTCATTCATCTGTAAAATGGAAAAGACAGTGGCTTCCACTAGGATTCTTTTAAAATATTATATTTGATGACTACTGCTTAGCATAAGACGTGGCACAAGGGAAATGTTTTTTTTTTCTTTTTTTAAGACAAAAAAAAATAAAACTTCCAAATTGTTCAAGAGTGGGTCTGGAAGTTGAGGGGTGAAGGGGGCTGTCATCCTGGGGCCCTTGCCCTCAGGTCTCAAAACTGGGGTGCTCTGGACCCTTGACAGCAGAGCCATCAGTGGCTCACACAGAGCTCCCCTCCCCAAAGCCCCTGACCTGCCCACTCCAGACCTCTGTGGCCCCACTCCGTAAATTCCAGCCTCCCCACCTGGCTCCTTTATTTGGGGACCAAAATTGCCTTTAAGCCAGAAAAACATGTGTCATAGTAGAAACCCTGCCCATCACTCAAAGCTTGGACAGCCACTTTGCCGCCCCTGGAGGACTTGTGTCCTGACCCCCCAGGAAAGCAGCCGTTCTTTCTGCTCCAGCATCCAGCTCCCCGCCCTGCTGCCTGCAGCCTTTAGGCCACATCAGGTGCCTGGCCCCTTCTCCCCCAGACGCTGGCTCCTTCTACAGGAGTGAAGCCGCTCTCTTGTGCTAATTTGGGCACAGACTGTCAGAAACGGGACAAAGCTGTTTTCCTCAGAATTTACTGGGGAGCCCATTGTAACTTTCCTATCATAGAAAGTGATGAAAATAAGCTCCTAAACCAAACAGCACAGGTAAGAAGAAAGTGGGAACACGCGCTTGATGCTTGGCCTCTCTGCTCGGTCACCACGTGGACCTAGAAGGATTAAATGAACGGTGAGTCAGTCAGTCCTGTACCTTCATTTACAAAAGCGTCTCCATTTCTGTAAAAATAGTCGCTATTTTTGTCCCACACTGAACACAAGTCATTGTTAAATTTCCTCCAAGACAAGATGACTCTGAAATGGGTTTGGAAGAATGCAGCCCAACACTACAGGGCTTCCCAGGAGGTGCTAGAACCTGCTTGCCTGCACCTCAACCTCGTAAGAGACGTGGGTCCGATCCCTGGGTGGGGAAGATCCCCTGGAGGTTGGCATAGCAACCCACTCCAGTGTTCTTGCCTGGAGAGCCCCCATGGACAGAGAAGCCTGGTGACATACATGGGCTGACAGAGTCAGACACAACTGAAGCGACTTAGCTCGCACACGCAGCCCAGTGGTGCAGCCTAGGGTAGAAATGTCATGTTTGGAAATGCTGCCAGCTTTCACCGGTGGCCCTCTTCTCTGTCTCGTTTCCAGGTTTCGAGAGCCCAGCCCACTGTGGCCTGTAGGAGCCCATCCAGCGTGGAGACTTGGACTCACATGGTCCCGTGGGGTGCAGTGTTGTCTGGAGTGGCTGGGAAGAGCTCAGGACTGTTTGCCTGACCTGTTCTCAGGCACTGAATAGCCCAAGATCAGGGCATACATGAGCCCTTTGAGTAGCCTCATTTACTGGGACCTCTTAAGGGTCATTTGTCACTTGACCCTCCACAGGACATGCGACAAAGTCTCTCTATCAGAAGAAAATCCCCAGCCTCTGAAATTCTCCCAATCAGAAGTCATTTCAGGTCAAAGTCATCTATGCAAAGGCTTCTGTAGGACCCGTATATTAATTTTGGAGCTGAACCTCTTTTAATGGGGAGGAGAATTTGGCCTGGGGCCTATAAGTCACCTAGAGGTGGGGAGATGGAGGCCTTTGGCTGGGAGAAAGTGAAATGGAAGTCACTCAGTCCTGTCCGACTCTTTGTGACCCCATGGACTATACAGACCGTGGACTTCTCCAGACCAGAATACTGGAGTGGGGAGCCTTTCCCTTCTCCAGGGAATCTTCGCAACCCAGGGATTGAACCCAGGTCTCCAGCATTGCAGGCGGATTCTTTACCAGTGGAGCCACAAGGCTGGGAGAAGGTTTCCCAAACACTGGACATGGTCTTTCACAGCAAACTTCATTGAGGCCAGCATCCAGGCTCGGAAAGGGTGAGCTGACACCAGCCTTCCTTCCCTCGAGGCACCACGCCCTTTCCAAGTGGTGTCCCATCTGTCCTGCAGCCGTGGGGCCCCGGCTAGAGAAGATGAGTCATGGGGTGCTGAGGGCAACATACCTTAGGGAGTGATTTGCTCTAAGTGGGGAGCCACCAGCCTGCTCTTGAGGGCGGGGACGAAGGCCCTGGTAGGCAGCCTCTGCCAATTTCATGGTGCAGATTTTCCTGCCATAGTGAGCTTCCACCCGCTTCGGTGACAGCACTGGACACAGCCCTGGGAAAAGACGCAGCACCAATCTTGGAAGGCTTGCTTCTTACAGATGCCGGCCACCCGAGTAGCCTCAAGGCCCCTGCGAAATAGTGACATACACCAAATAATCAAAGTGGTGTGCTTCGTTCCTTACATTTGTCTGTTACCTTTGTCTGTGATAGAATTCATTTAATTGCAAGTCTATGCAGTTTGGCTCCTTAGAAGATGGCTGTTCTGACAACCCCCTCGGACGGGCCGCAGCACGCCGCTGGGAGCAGACACCTCTGACACCTTCCAACTCTCACACCACTGTTTTGACTCACAGCACTCGCAGTATCCGCAGATAACGGATCCATCCGTGAGCCGCCAGCCTCGTGTGGATGTTCCCCGGCCCTCCTCTCAACGCAGGGCTGCTAAGCGTCCTCTCCCCGGGCCCCAGAACATTCCGCAGGGGCGGCCATTGCACAGCGTTGCCATTTACTGCTCTCCCTCTCTAGGGCACAACTGCCAACAGGGCAGAGAGGCGCATCGCTGGTGCCTGCCACCTGGCACACAGGGGCCCCTGGATAAATGCTTGTCCTGTAAAAGGGAATTGGACCAATCATCAGCACATTTCACACTACAATACTAAGATGGGAAGTGACGTGAAAAACACCCGAATCTCCAGAGCGGGCGAAGCAAGACGTCATCATGGACTCAGGGGTGAAGGGCGACGGCATCTGTTCAGGACATTTTCTCAATACCTGAGACCTTCGGGTGGGAGAAAGATGGGGCTGCCTTGCCTCTAGCTCTGCGTGGGTGCCTATCCCCCATCTGCCTACACCAGAGTTGATCCTGCTATATTAATAACTTCCTTCCAAGAAGTCCAGTCCCCTTGCCGGGCATGCTCCCTGTTGGAGCAGAGCTCTGCTCTTGACCTTCTGCTACAGACAGGAGGAGGAAGAGGGACTCAGGGCCCCTGTGCAGGGCCAGGTGAGCCCCACACAGGCAGCCTCGGATGCCCCACCCCTAGCCTGAGTCTGCAGTTCATCAGCATCCCTGCTTACCGAGAGGACCGGAGTGGAAAGGGAAGTGCCTTCCCTGGGAGATGTCAGTCTGGATTTCACCAATTAAGCCCTGCTGGAATTAGGGGGCTAGTGTCTCTGCAGGTTAAAGGCTGGTAATTTTTGATAAACAACATTCTTCCTCTTCAAATTGGCAGGTCTCACTTAAAGGCAGCCCGGGCTTCTTATGCTGCTGTCCCAGCGCAAACGCACTCAGTACCAAGTTCTCCATCAACACTTTATTTCCCGGTTCTTTCTGCAGAGATGGCGCATCTGGGGAGCCTTTCACGCAAATAAGTAGGAACATCGGGCGAACAAAGGCCGCCAAGGACGGAAGCTGTGTGTTTGGCTCTTTGATCTGCCTGACGCAGCCATCTTTCCCTGCTCTTGTCTATTATTGTGACGGGCTGCACCTCTCAAGATTTTTATTGTGACAGCAAAATCTGCATGCATGTGAGGAAGCAATGCATAACTTTGGAAAGCAGGATCCCATTTAGTGGAGGGACCCTTTTCTGGACGGCAGCCTGAATTAGCTGGCCTGTACATCCTGTGCACTGGGGGGGTGGGTTTAGAAATTAGAACCATGCGCAGAGAGGTGTAACCACACCTTACCCAGAAAAGGGGTCCTGGGGCCTAGAAAGCTTCCAAGCAGGAGACACCCAAGGGTTAATGCAATTTCCATCCCAGCGAGTTTTGCTTGCCATTATTTTCTCTCTCTCTTCTCCCTTTTAACTGATTCGTAGCATAAAATCTTCCTGGACACCTAATTATCAAGCCAGCTCACAGTCACAGCTGTCTGCTTGGAGAACCCATTAGACGCGGCAGTTGAAGCCTCCGTAATTCCCCACACTTCCCGGGTGTGAATATTAAGAAAAGATTTTTACATGTCATATGCAATTCGAAGGTGGCGTGAACGGCCTGGGAGATGCTGCCTGCTGAATGCTTGTCCATCACGCCACGCACTGGCTACAGGTGGCCTCATTTCCCACTCTCAGATATTGGCTGGCTATGACAGCAGGCACTTAATTTGCATGTTCGACAGACAACAAACGGCCCTGTGCATGTCAAAATAGGTGGTGATGCGTGACAGCTTCTACACAATACTGTCTCCTCTTTGCGTGACCTTTGACCTCGCTGCATGTCTCTTTTTTTTTTCCACCATCCGGAAAAAAAAACAAAACAAAACAAAACGTGCGCTTCTCGACTCTGGAATAAATTCGATACCAAATTGATGGTTCTTCCTTCTTCCTCCTCTTCTTCCTCGTCTCCTCTCTCCCAACACCCCATCTTTTAAAAGGTGCTCTGCATCCAGATTTCTGTCTTAACTGCTACAGAACTCTGCCAGAAGAACCTCATAAAATTTAAAAACAGGGAGGCTGTGCAGACAGGAAGCTGTCTCTTCAAAACTCATTGTGATTAAATTGCTTGGAACTTTTTAATAAATGTAACCTTTAAGAGAGCAATCTAATCGGGTTAATTTTTAGTTAAGAAGATCATAAAATTAGAATCTTTAAGGCTTTTCTTTAACTTGTGTTAATTAGATTCTTGTCCTTGAAACACTTTTAATATTAATATTTCACCACGGTTTAAAATTACTTTCTTTAATTGCAGGCTTGGCCAGCCTGTATTAAATATAACACCCAGTTATTCTAATTTTCTGTAATAACCGTGGTGAACCCCAGTCCCTCCCTCTTGCTTCCACAGAAACCTGCTAATGAGAACACAGCTCACAATCACGCTTAAAAGGTTAAAAGACTGTGAACCCGAGACTGCCCTGGAGTGCAGCTGCCGTCAGAATGTCCCCGGACCTGTGCTTCTCGGGGGGAGTCCTCGGCAATTTATGCAGTGCTAGGGTTTCACGGGGGCGCCTCTCTGCCCCCCGGAGGGGGCCTGACCTCAGCTCTCAGGGACCCCCACGCACCCCTTGTCTCACCAGACAGGAGTGTACGCTGCTCCCCAGTCCCGTTTCAGTGCTGGGTCTTGTTTTAATTAAGAATTAAAGCATGACAGCAGATAATCGCATCTCCCGGTTGTTATAAGATTTGAGCTGCAGCTGTGAGCCCAGCACCCAGGGGGGTGATTACGCCATGATCACCACACCCTTTAGGTTGCCCTCTCGAGGCCCCAGGACAGTGGGCAGGGCACTATGGCTGGTGGGCCACGGGCTGGGCCTGGAGACAGGCTGGAAGGGCTCTCCCCTGCCTGGGGTGAGCTCACACAGACACATGTGGCCCATCCCAGACTCTCAGAACCGGGGAAAAGTAGCACTGGGGGGAATATTCCAGTGACTGAGACAGGGACTCTGCACTGACTGAGGGCACGGACCCCGAACCCCAGGCTGCGGGGGCTCCCCCTGCTCCGTCTCCTGCACGCGTCTTCTCTGGGGACCGTCTTCTCAATCTTGAGGGTGCTGGTCAGGGAGGATGTGCGTCAAGTTCAAACCAAAGTTGAACACTCCCCATCTCCAAGGAGAGCATGATCTGGCTATTTGTGTGCTCAGGGCTTCCACGACTGTTCTCATCACTTATGAGTCTGCTGTTCATATGTGATGTGTTTGGGCCCCAGAGGGGCTGGGGCAAGTGGCACCTCTGCCAGCGGGCATCAGAGTCGATGTATCTGTCTCCTCCCTGGGGGGCAGCCCAGGGACGAGCTCAGGGCAGATTCCCTTCTTGTGAGCCTGGAAAAGCGGACAGAGCCCTGGACCCGGGGCCCAACAGACTCTGTTCAAGTCCCGGCTCTTGCTGGCTGGGTGGCTTTAGGCAGGGCCTGAAATCCTCTGTGCTTCTGTTTCTTTGTCTATAAAAAATGGTATGTATTGACCTCCATGGGCTTGTTGTGAAAATCAGATTAGTAAACATTTGGTAAGTTTAGTGAGGTATACAGAGCTCTGCTGAAGCTGTGTGTGTGTGTGTGTGTGTGTGTGTGTGTGTGTGTGTGTTAGTCGCTCAGGCGTGTCTGACTCTTTGTAACCCCATGGACTGTAGCCTGCCAGGACCCTCTGTCTGTGGGGTCTCCCAGACAAGAACGCTGGAGTGGGTAGCCATTCCCTTCTCCAGGGGATCTTCCCGCCTCAGGGGTGGAAACCCCGTCTCTTCTGTCTCCTGCCCTGGCAGGTGGTTCTTTGCCACTAACGCCACCTGGGAAGCCCCAAGTTCCCCAAAATGTGCATCCACTGAGAACCTCGGAACGGGAACTTGCTGACCAACAGTGTCTCTACGGATGGAATCAGCTCCGGATCTCGAGATGAAAGCCGCTTGGCTAGAGGGTGGGCCCTCTGACCTATGACTTGCACCCTTTGAAGACACACCAAGGAGAAGGTGGTAGAAAGATGGAGACCGAGGTCGGTGAGCCATGTCTTCAGGTCATGGAACTGCACACACTGCAGACACCATCAGAGGCCAGTTCTCCTTCAGTACAAACCAACTCTGGCTTGATTCTGAATTTCTGGCTTCTTGAACTATTAGGAAATAAATATCTGTTATTTTATGTTAATTGGTGTAGAATGATCTTCTCTAGCAGTTCTGCTAGAAGTTTGAGAGCAGTTCTAGGAAATTAATCCAGAAAGCATCTAATATGGGTTAGTTGGCATGAGATAAGTGCTAGCTCTTTGTTACCTAGAAATCATTAGAAATATTTTTTAAAGAAATGCCTCTGTAATGTAATCAGCTCCTCAATCTGGAGACTGTTATATATCAATTGGTTAGATACAAGTAGCATATATAAGGAGAAGGCAGTGGCACCCCACTCCAGTACTCTGGCCTGGAAAATCCCATGGACGGAGGAGCCTGGTGGGCTGCAGTCCATGGGGTCGCTAAGAGTCAGGCACGACTGAGTGACTTCACTTTCGCTTTTCACTTTCATGCCCTGGAGAAGGAAATGGCAACCGAATCCAGTGTTCTTGCCTGGAGAATCCCAGAGAGAGTGGGCCCCCGTCTATGGGGTCACACAGAGTTGGACACGGCTGAAGTGACTTAGCAGCAGCAGCGGCATATATAAGGTACCAAAAAATAAGAATATTGTTTTTAATATTCACTCCAGTGGTAGTCCCGTGGCTGAGATGAGTTGATAACATTCTGTAAAGTATAATCAATGTTTTCTGTTTTATTTTTTCTTTGCATTAATAACATCAGCTTTGTAATGTTTTCTTATTAAATTGACTTAAAACATTCAGGTGTACCATAGTGATCGATATTTTTGTATATAATGAAATGATCGCCACAGTACGCCTAGTTATCACACAAAGATATTACACCATTACTGACCATAGTCCCCATTATGGGACTTCCTGATAACTCAGTTGGTAAAGAAACCTCCTGTGGTACAGGAGACCCCTGCTCGACTCTTTGGTTGAGAAGATCCACTGGAGGAAGGGATAGGCAACCCACTCCAGTATTCTTGGGCTTCCCTTGTGGCTCAGCTGGTAAAGAATCCACCTGCAATGCAGGAGACCTGGGTTGGGAAGACCTCTTGGAGAAGGGAAAGGCTCCCGACTCCAGTATTCTGGCCTGGAGAATGGCATGGAATGCATAGTCCGTGGGGTCGCAGGGTCGGACCCGACTGAGCGCCGTTCACTTTCAAGTCCCCATCATGTTGCATCCTCATGGCTTATTCACTTTGCAGCTGGAAGCTTGCACCTCTTAACCCTCTTGGCCTATTTTGCCTGCCCTCCCCTCCGCTCCCCTCCCCCCTCCGCT
>SJYF01000373.1:2681844-2703279 GCA_006410515.1 Procapra przewalskii | reverse complement strand
AAGTGAATGAATCATTCATGATTAATTCATATGAGTTCTATACATTTAAATCTATCATAACTATATGCAAGTTTACCACATTGCCTATAAGAATATTCAAATGTTTTACCATATTCAAGTATTTTTTATTATTAGAAGCATTATATGAAAGATGAAATATTTCTTATGGTGGCCCAAGACAAAGTTCTAAATTGTTTATAGTCCTCTTTAAAAAATAGGCTGTAGTGCTTATAAAGGTTAATTTCCCATTAGAGCAGCAGAGAAGGTTCCTCCCAGGACTAGGCTTTCTTACTCACATTCTGACCCACTGAACTGAAGAAATGGGACTTGGAGACAATGAAATATCCTTTGCAGAGGCCGGGAAGACAGTCTGTGATGCCTTCAGGGACTTGCAAGGGGTTTGCAAGGTTGGAGCCACGTGTGTGGGGACAGGGCTGAGCCAGAAGGCATGAGCTTAGCTTTATCAGAGGAGGCCTTAGTGTGGTGTTTGCTATCCATTCAACACCTCTGCACACCCTTGACAGTCACACTATGTCATCTCTCCAAGGCTGAGGATGACTGGTTACTAAATACGGATTGCTCACGATTAGCAACACTCACTCCGGCCATCTAGCTTAGTGTGGTAACATGTCTGCCTTCCTAAAACATCCTGTGTATTTCCAATAAGCATCTGCATGGGCAAGGAGTGCTGGGCCTGGGGATGGATGCTGGGACTGTGATTAAGAATTGGAAACTGGAAGCATCTTCAGTTCTGAAAAGGGGGGGCTGGCATGCAGGGAAAAGGGCAGTGGGGATCTTTCTTAGAAACAGATGAGCTTTGCGAATACCCCCCCCAAAAAATGTAGCTCGCGTGCGCGTGTGTCCGTGCACGTGCGCGCACACACACACAGATTTACTTTGAATTTTAGAGGGTGATTATTCTTTCCAAAGACTAGACTCAAGAGTCCTACAACAGATAAAAATCTCTTCCAGCTCTGCAATTACATGACTGATCTTCCATACCTAATCTGAAAAACAGAGAAAAACGATTGGAAAAGAGAATTAATGCCTTAGGGAATGGTTTGTCTATAACAAAGGACAGGGCATCTCATTCACCAGAGTCCTGGTATAAGCTGAGCAAGAAGGGCTTGAAAGTACTCTCGAAGAAATAGTGGCAGAAAACCTCTCACATTTAAAAAAGGACAGAAACCTACAGATTTAGGAAGCCAAATGAAGTGCAAACAGGATAAAACTAGGAATATCCATGCCAAGCCATATCACAATCAAACATTCGAAAACTGAAGGTAAAGAAGAAAATCTTGCAAACAGTAGGGAGATATGACACCCTAACTACAGGGACGTATGCGCAGACCTGGCTGGATCTCCAGAGGATTACACTGAGTATAAAATGGCAAACCCAGAAGGTTGCATTCTGCATGATTCCATTTTTTATCACATTCTTGAGCTAAGCATAGGTAGAAAAGGGGAACAAATTTGCTGTTGCTTATGGGTTTCCCTGATGGCTCAGTGGTAAAGCATCTGCTTGCCTACGCAGGAGACGCTGGCGAGGCGGGCTCGACCCCTGGGTCAGGAAGCTGCCCAGGAGGAGGAAACGGCACCTGCTCCAGTGTTCTTCCCTGGAGAACCCCATGGACAGAGGTGCCTGGTGGGCTGCCGTCAAGTTCATGAGTTCGCAGAGCCTGACACTGACTTAGCGACCGGAGAGCAACAGTGGTTAAAGTGGGCGGGAGTCTGGGAGGACAGCGGCTGTGGCTGTGAGGATGAGGGGTCATCGTGGGGACTGACATGTTCTGCAGTTTGACCATCAGTGTCAATACTCCGGTTGTGCTATTTACCGTAGTTTTATAAGATGCTGCCTTTGGGAGAAACCGGAAGGATACGCAGCATCTCTCTGTGTTATTTTTTAACCTGCATATGAATGTACATTTATATCAGAATAAAATGATGACCTAAAAATAACAGCAGTTTGATGTTTTCAAATGACCAGATTAAACAGATTTTACTCTTTAAAGACATTTCATTGCTAAAATGCATTTTACTGTTTTACTTTTTTCTCTTTCACTAAATATTGTGTTAAGAACAAAGATTATAGAAGCTTGGAATAAAAGAGAATTTAGCTGAATTAAATTAATATCAAAACTCTGTCTGTAGGCACACATGAGATCTTGTGTGGCCCTTATATTTCACATTCATTTCTCTTGTATTGATTTTCTGTGTCTTGCGCAAAGATCTATAAATCAATCAGCACTTAAAATAAATCCATATCATTGAAAATTAGAAGCAAAAGTGCACTAGAGAATACTTTCATAGACTATATTTACATTTGTTCAGGAATAGCTATCCTCAAATTAGTTTGGGTTCGCTAAGAAAATATATGAAAAACTCACAGCTTGAGCTAAAATATAATGGATAGTCAACGGTAGTTTTTTGTTCACTTATGCATTCTTTGGATTTACACTATGACTTTGGGTGAACCTTACATCCTGAAGCAGAGTCTAATCTGGTCAGCTTATTTAGAGGTAGGGCTTCATATCCAGAAGCTGAAAAAAGGGTCCAAATTGTCAGAGAACCAGTAGATGGGAGAACAGATAATCTGCATTTGGACATCACAAAACTGTTTTTCACAGGCCAAAATTTATTGAATGCCATTTGTGGGCAAATAATTAAATAAAACACCTATCTGATTATTTTCACTTACTATATGACTGTGACACTGAACTTTAAATCCAATCTCTGTCTGTCTTAATTATGTTTTTTCAACCTACTTTTTCATTACACTTTTCAATAATGGTCACAGAAATATTTTGGCTACCGGCTGTAAATTTGAATACATAGTATCTTATTTGCTTTACACAATTAAAATATCAGGTTTAGTATTAAACACCTTTCATTTATTTGAAAAATGACCTATACCTAATGAACACTTAGAATATTATTTTCCCAACCTTCCTTTTCTGCTGCTGCTGCTGCTAAGTCACTTCAGTCGTGTCCGACTCTGTGCAGTCCCACAGACGGCAGCCCATTGGGCTCCGCCATGCCTGGCATTCTCCAGGCAAGAACACTGGAGTGGTTTGCCACTTCCTTTTCTAGCATTTATGTATTATGTGATGTGAAAGTCACTCAGTTGTGTCTGATTCTTTGCACCTCCATGCAAAGAATTGCACTATACATGCAATATATATGCATTATATATGCATTATACATGCAATCCGTGGAATTCTCCAGGCCAGAACACTGGAGTGGGTAGTGGTTCCCTTCTCCAGGGGATCTTCCCAACCCAGAGATCAAACCCAGGTCTCCTGCATTCCAAGAAGATTCTTTACCAGCTGAGCCACCAGGGAAGCCCAAAAATACTGGAGTGGGTAGCCTATCCCTTCTCCAGGGGATATTCCCGACCCAGGAATCAAAATGGGGTCTCTTGCACTGCAAGCAGATTCTTTACCAACTGAGCTATCAGGGAAGCTTTATGTATTACATCTTTATATTTGTACATCCCTTCTCTGAATATTGCCATAAGGATAGCACTCCAGGGAAAGCAAGGAATTTTATTAATTTATCTAAAGATTCATCTACCTTTCATTGAGAGATTTGTTATAAAGAAATATCATTGCCATTTTGGAAGTTCAGTTAACTGTTGGGCTGGGTTGATGGTGCATACAAGCTAAGTCTGATATGGTTGTATTTGTATTACTATTATTACATGCCTGGATTTTTTGTTAATAATCTCTCATGGCACTATTTCTTGAAAGGTGAGAATATTCTTCCCACCAGAATAAAATACAAGGATGTCTCATTTTAAAATATTGTCATTATCTGTCTCCAGTTAGCTTTTAGCACTCAAGTGTTATTTCTATTTTGACAAAAAAAAAAGGTCAAGTGTTAAAATTTTGTCTATTTTATCTGAGTTTTATTTATTCAGAGTTTTCTCAATCTTGAAGTTTTTCTAAGAGCATGGATGCGGATGTATACCCATTTTCTGTGCCTTTCCAACAGTTGTGTCCCATGCTTTTTCTGACATTGCACAGGCTGGCTTTCAAGTCTTTGGTTGCTATTGGAAACATCTAGTCTAAATTGTTGAGGTTATCAGGAGCAAGAACTTCTACTAGAAGCTTAATAACTGTGGGACATCTACAGTTATCTCAAGAAATAAGACAAGGCCCTCCAACCAGTGTGGAAAGTCAATTGCTCTTCACTCTAACATCAGAGATGGATTAACTAAAGGGTCTGACTCCACTTTGGACATTGATACTGACTCTTCCCATCTCCAGCCTGCCTCTGTCTCTCTTGCCTCACCTCTGACCAAGTCAGTCCAGAAGCCCGGACACTCATTCCTTTTACGTGAATGGGAAGTCAAACCCCGTGAGTGAGTCACACCCTGGAGCAGGAGCCCTGAGTCTCCACACCCGTCCCCTGAACTCACTCTCTTAGGACACCTTTGGGCCACCCTGGGAGCCTGCACTGTCCTGCTCGCTCTCCCCAGAAAGCATCCTGGTGCGTGAGTCACAGAAGGACGCCCTCTTGACGTGAATGGAGTCATCCAGCTAGCTGTCCCGTTAAGGGTGTGGTAACCATAACATAGATAATTTATTTATGATATTTTCATAACGATATCGCCAATCATATAAATTACTGTATAAATGTTCAAATGACTGTTCTAAATAAGCCATTTTTGTTCCTACAGTTAATAAAGAAATAAACCTGTACTGAGGAGAATGAGGAAGATGGCAGACTAGAAGGACATGCGCGTCTTTTCCTGTGAGAACTCCAAAACTGCACCTTGCTGCTGAACGAGCATTGACAGGAGAATGTTGGATCCCACCAAAATAGATACCCCACATTCAAGGGCAAAGGAGAAGCCCCAAAAGATGGCAGAAGGGGCAAAATCGCACTTAGAATCAAACTCCTTATCTGCCAGAGACACTCGGGGGCTCAAACCGTATATGCACCAGGACACAGAGACCCCACAGAGACTGATCCAGACCTGCCTGTGAGTGTTCAAGTGTCTCCTGTGGAGGCACGGGTCAGCAGTGGCCTGCTGCAGGGACAGGGGCTCTGGGTGCAGCAGACCTGGGTCACACAGCATGTGACATAAGCCCTCTTGGAGGAGGTCACCATTTGTCCCACCATAAAGCCACCAAGATGACGACCCACAGACTGCGGAACAATTATACCAAATAAATTCTTGCTCTGCTAAGAAAGCTCTAAAACCCACAGTAGTTTCCCCAATCTGGGGACCTGGCACAGGGATTGAGAACCCCCAGGGAATTTGGCTTTGGAGGCCAGTGGGACCTGATTACAGAGCTTTCCCAGGACTAGGGCAGCAGATTCTTTGAGGGCACAAACAAACCCTTGTGCTCATCAGGACCCAGGAGAAAGGAGCGGTGTCCCCACAAGAGACTGAGCCAGACTCGCCTGTGTGTCCAGGAGCCTCTGGCAAGGCATGGGCTGACAGTGGCCTGCTGCAGGGTCAGGGCCACTGAACAGCAGTGCAGGCCCAAGTTCTTGGAAAGAGGCCCCCGTTACCTCCATTACCCCTACTATAGTTTGACCTCAGGCCAAACAACAAAGAAGGAACACAGCCCTGCCCATCAACAGAAAACTGGATTAAAGATTTACTGAGCATGGCCCCACTCATCAGAACAAGACCCAGATTCCCCCACAGTCAGTCTCTCCCATCAGGAAGCTTCCACAGGCCTCTATCCTTCTCCATCAGAGGGCAGACAGAATGAAAACCACAATCACAGAAAACTAACCAAGCTGATCACACGGACCACAGCCTTGTCTAACTCAGTGAAACTATGAGCCATGCCACGTGGGGCCATCCAAGACAGATGGGACATGGTGGAGGGTTCTGACAGAACGTGGTCCACTGGAGAAGGGAATGGCAGCCACTTCAGTATTCTTGCCTTGAGAACCCCAAGAACAGTATGAAAAGGCAAAATGACAGGATACTGAAAGAGGAACTCCCCAGGTCAGGAGGTGCCCAATATGTTATAGGAGAAGGGTGGAGAAATAACTCCATAAAGGATGAAGAGATGGAGCCAAAGCGAAAAAAAAAGGCCCAGTTGTGGATGCGACTCGTGATGGAAGTAAAGTCCGATGCTGTAAAGAACAATTTTGCATAGGGTACTGGAATGTTAGGCCCATGAAGCAAGGTAAATTGGAAGTGGTCAGACAGGAGATGGCAACAATGAAAATCGACATTTTAGGAATCACTGAACTAAAATGGACAGGAATGTGTGAATTTAATTCAGATGACCATTGTATCTACTACTGTGGGCAAGAATCCCTTAGAAGAAATGGAGTAGTCCTCATAGTCAACAAAAAAGTCTGAAAATGAAGTGCTTGAGTGCAATCTCAAAAATAACAGGACAATCTCTGTTCGTTTCCAAGGCAAACTATTCAATATCACAGTAATCCAAGTCTATGCCCCAACCACTAATGCTGACGAAGCTGAAGCTGGGCAGTTCTGTGAAGACCTACAAGACCTTCTAGAACTAACACCAAAAAAAAAAAAAAAAGGCCTTTTCCTCATAAGGGACTGGGACTCAAAAGTCAAGAGATACCTGGAGTAACAGGCAAGTTCAGCCTTGGAGTACAAAATGAAGCAGGGCAAAGGCTAACAGAGGTTTGTTAAAAGAACACCCTGATCATAGCAAACACCCTCTTCCAACGACACAAGAGAAGACTCTATACAACGTCGTCACCAGATGGTCAATACTGAAATCAGATTGATTATATTCTTTGCAGCCAAAGGTGGAAAAGCTCTATACAGCCAGCACAAACAAGACTGGGAGCAGACTGCGGCTCAGATCATGAACTCCGTATTGCAAAGTTAACACTTAAATTGAAGGAAGTAGGGAAAACCACTAGACCATTCAGGTATGACCTAATCAAATTCCTAATGATTATGCAGTGGAAGTGAGAAATAGATTTAAGGGATCAGATCTGATAGACAGAGTGCCTGAAGAACAATGGGTGGAACTATGGAAAAGGAGTATGTCAGGGCTGTATATTGTCACTCTGCTTATTTAATTTATATGAAGAGAACATCAAGTGAAATGCCAGGCTGGATGAAGTACAAGCTGGAATCCATATTGCCAGGAGAAATATCAGTAACCTCAGATATGCAGATGACACCACCCTTATGGAAGAAAGCAAAGAGGAACTAAAGAGCCTCTTGATGAAAGTGAAAGAGGAGAGTGAAAAAGCTGGCTGGAAATCCAAATTTCAAAAAACTAAGATTGTGGCATCCAGTCCCATCATTTCATGACAAAAAGATGGGGAAACAATGGAAATAGTGACAGACCTTATTTTCTTGGTCTCCAAAATCACTGCATATGGTAATTGCAGCCATGAAGTTAAAAGATGCTTGCTTCTTGGAAGAAAAGCTATGACCAACCTAGACAACATACTAAAAAGCAGAGACATTACTCTGCCAATAGGTCTGTATAGTCAAAGCTGCGGTTTTCCCAGTAGTCATGTATAGATGTAAGAGTTGGACCATAAAGAAAGCTGAGTGCTGAAGAATTGATGCTTTTGAACTGTGGTGGTGGAGAAGATTCTTGAGAAGATTCTTGGCCTGCAAGGAGATCCAACCAGTCCATCCTAAAGGAGATCAGTCCTGGATATTCATTGGAAGGACTGATGCTGAAGCTGAAGCTCCAATACTGGCTGCCTGATGTGAAGAACTGATTCACTGGAAAAGGCCCTGATAGTGGGAAATACCGAAGGCAAGAAGAGAAGAGGACAGCAGAGGGTGAGATGGTTGCACGGCATCACCAACTCGACTGACATGAGCTTGCGCAAGCTACGGGTGTTAGTGACGGACAAGGAAGCCTGGCGTGCTGCAGTTCATGGGTCGCAAAGAGTTGCATACAACCGAGCTGCTGAACTGAATTGAAAACTGGACTGGTTTATCCTCACGTGTGTCCTTCCTTGACGAGCTTCCTCTTTCTGAAGATGGCAATCCCCATTATTCATTAGTATTCTACCGAGCCTCACTAACGTCGTTTACCACGTCAGTCTGAGTTCTGATTAGTTCTGCTGTGACCTTTGGTGCCTGCTGCGCCATCTTCTTTGCTGCCCTCTGATTTGGGAGCACGCTGACCACACCACCAGCTCGACTGCTGCTTTTTTGCTTCTACCTGCTATGCAATGACCCTATAGATATACTGGATCCTGGTGCTCTTGCTTAGTTAGCTACACTTCGCAACCCCATTGACAGTAGCCCATCAAGGTTCTCTGTTCATGGGACTTTTTTTCTAGCAAGAATACTGAAGAGTGTTGCCACTTCCTCCTACAGGGGATCCTCCTGACCCATGCATGCATGCAAAGTCGTGTCAGTCATGTCTGACTCTGCGACCCTATGGATGGCAGCCCAGCAGGCTCCTCTGCCCACAGGATTCTCCAGGCAAGAGTCCTGGAGTGGGCTGCCATCTCCTTCTGCATACCATGAAAGTGAAAGTGAAGTCTCTCAGTCGTGTCTGACTCTTTGCGACCCGTGGACTGTAGCCCACCAGGCTCCTCCGTCCATGGGATTCTCCAGGCAAGAGTCCTGGAGTGGGCTGCCGTCTCCTTCTCCATACCGTAGGGACCACTTATTACCACCAGGGACGTCCCTTATGGCCACATGACTTCTATTTCTAGAGAAAAGAGGCAAGCTCTTAGTGTTGTTGGAAATACAAATTCTAGGTTTACCTGCAAGCTTCCCCCTACTCTGCATTCCCACAGAATACCCAAAGCCAATTCCTTTCGTACCTGCTAACATTTGGTCTTCGCTAATTTGATCTGTTCACTGAAGGAGCAGCTGAGTTGGGACTTCTTGGGCAGTCTGGTAGTTAGGACTCTGCACTCCCCCTGAAGAAGGTGTGGGTTTGGTGCCTGGTCAGGGAATTCGATCCCACATGCCATGTGGTGCAGCCAAAAAGTAAAAAGAGAAAAAAAAAATACAAGGGTTAAATGAAATAGTTGAATGGATGAATATTGCACAACTGCCAAACCCCTCTCCATCACATTCCTCTACAAGACCACATGGGATAATCTGAGCACAAAACAGTTTGATGGATTCATGAACGTGGGCAAAGGTTTTCTGACCATCAATGTGGGTTCTTAGACATAGATGCTGGTTAAAGGATTGGGTGCTTAATCATTACAAAACAAGGAAAACTCTAAGGAAATGTTTGTGATAAAGTGTATTTATTAAGAAAATGTTCATGGTTTCAAGAACAACTTCATAGTGTCATAATACCTTAGCTCACAAAATCCAAACCTGCACAAACTAAAGCCTTCCCAGACTAGCAGAGCACATGTAGGTCCCGGAAATTTCAGTTTAACCTGTTGGTTATCAGGCAAAAACAAAAAACGTAAGGGTTTTAAAAATACATATTGCTTTACTTCAAAATTAAATAAGGATACTAAGTAAACAATGTATAATTCTAAAATGTCAAGTATACTCTGGATACAATATATTGTTTGTGTTGGTAACTGTAATTTTGAAAAGTGTCCTGAATATCTTAAAAGAAAATGTCACAGCCCAGTAGATAAATTTCCGAGCTGTTTTTCTTTCTAATTTAACTGGAAGGGGGAAAGGCCTGGAATTGACCTCTGCTTCCTGTGAATGTTTTTTCTTAATGACCTACTTAAAGATATTGCTGGAAGCTAAGCCTGTGCACTTCATTATGGGAGAAGGAAGGCAAATCCCACCGAAGACACCATAAAATATGTCGCCCATTCCAGGAGGCAAATGTGAAATGACCACGAGCTGAATCCTTTGAGCTCTGCCTGAAGAGTAATAGCAAGTCTCTGCCATTAAATCAGAAAAGCCGTTGTCAGAATCATACTTATTCGTCCCAGGTTCTAAGCTAATATTTACAAACCTATTGATTTTTGCTCTAATGTGGCATAACTAGTACACTTGAAAAATGAATTAAAAATAAGTTTATTTAGTTATTTATGTTTGGCTGTGCTGGGTCTTTGTTCATGGGGTTCTCGAGGTAGGAATGCTGAAGTGGTTTGCCATTCCCTTCTCCAGTGGACCACATTTTGTGAGAACGTTTCACCGCACCCCATCCCTCTTGGAGGCCCTGCGTGGCGTGGCTCATAGTTCGAGTTAGACAAGGCTGTGGTCCGTGTGCTCAGTGTGGTTAGCTTCCTGTGGTCTTTTGCTGCTTCGGGGCTTTCCTGCAGCTGCAGCGAGGCGGGGGCTTCTCTAGAGCTGTGGAGCACTGGCGTCTCGCTGTGTGGCTTCTCTTCTGCAGAGCGCGGGCTCCGGGGCCTGCGGGCTCCAGTAGCTGCAGCTCATGGGTTCGGTGGCTGCTGCACGTGGCCTCCAGAGCACAGGCTCAAGATCTGCGGTGCGCTGTCCCAGCCGTTCTGCAGCCGGCGGGATCCTCCTGGACCGGGGAGGATCTGCACCTCTGACTCCTGCATTGGCAGGTGAATCCTCTACCACCGAGTCAAAAGGGCAACTGTGGGATGTTTAACTAATAGTCATGACCTTGAATTAAGCAAAATATTTTAGATGAAGACTCAGGAGCAAGCAGCTGTCCTTTGCATCCTGGGTGTGGTCCCGAACATTCTCTACTCATTATCCCAGAGCAAAGCAGCCTCGAGTGTGTTCAGCAGTGGTTTGTCCTGAAGTGAGAGCTCGCCGCTGCCGATGGGGGTCTGCTGTAGTTTTCCTGAGCTGCCGGGCCACAGCGCTGCAGAGTGGGTGGCTTGAACGGGATTGTTTTCTGTCCATTTTGGGGGCCAGTCTGAGACCAAGGTTTGGGCAGGGTCGGCTCTTCCTGAGTTCTCTCCTTGACTCACAGATGGCCTTCTTCTCTGTGTCTTCGTATCATTTCCCCTCTGCACATGTCTGTGTCTGTGTCCAAATCTCCCCTTTCTTCAGGACAGCAATCTTATCAGATTAGGTCATCCTAATGCCTGCATATGTGTGTGTGAACCTGCTAAGCTGCTACAGCTGCGTGCAACTCCTGGAGACTCTATGAACCTAGGAGTCTGCCAGACTCCTCTCTCTATGGGATTCTCCAGGAAAGAATACTGGAATGGGTCCCCATGCCCCCCTCCAGAGGATCTTTCCAGGATCAAACCCACGTCTCCTGAGTCTCATGCATTGCAGATGGATTCTCTACCACTGAGCCACTGGGGAGGCCCCCAATGACCATATCTTAACTCAGTTATTCTTGTAAAGAAGTTTTCTCCAAACACAATCACATTCATTCACACTGGTAATTAAGACTTCAATATGTAAATTTTGAAGGGAGGTAACTCAACCTCTCCCAGAGTCCAAACCATAATTCTCCCTTTTCTGAGGAGAGGAGGACACAGCTGCCTATAAAAGCCAGATGCTGGCTTTGCACGCTGCCCACTTCCATGGCAGGAAGAGGAGGTGGGCTCTCTTTGATGGGCTTCCCAGCACAGTTAATACTGCTTCCTATTAGAATTCACCCCACTGCTGTGTCTCTGAGAAGCCCCATGCTGTAGTCCCAGTTCACTGATTAAGTGGTGGGTATCTGGGCTCCTCCAGCAGTAGAATTCTCCAGGCAAGAATACTGGATTGGGTTGCCATTCCCTTCTCCAGGGGATCTTCTTGACTCAGGATTGAACCCACATCACCTGCATGGCAGGTGGATTGTTCACAGTCTGAGCCACTAGGGAAACCCCGTACTATTTCAAACTAATCAGATTCCCTCTCTAGGAAATTTTGTTTTTCAACTGGGAAGAAAAGAGGCTGGAAGTATTTGAAACTAGATGATATTGATGGCAGTGGTTCAATAAGGGTCCTGGTATCCTTAGAAGGGCCTATTTCTCACCCACCCACATCCTGAGGGTTCCTTAATACATAGTATAATAGATTTCCTATTTTTTTTCTTGGTCAGAATTGGTCTCTGTTCTTTCAATCAAAATGTCATCTCCCTGCATAGTATCATATTTTCTAGTCACATAGAATTAAAAAAGAAACAAACAAACTATATCCTTTTCTGGGACAACAAGCAAATTTTGGTATAATAATACTTGTTCCTTCTTCCCATAGTGGATGACTTCTCACAGTTATGTATAGTTATATATGGTACTGAACATTATAGCTTTACTAGGTGAGTAACAGAGCATAGATATTCACTGGGATGACATATTCTAAAGCAAAGATTCAGTGAAAAGATGATGATGTAGCTACCAAAGATAAAACAGAATTAGAAAAGAAAGCATAGAACTTAAAGTGAGGGATGAGACAGCAAGTTACATGGAAGGAGCTTTATTGTTCCTTTAATCAGTGCTTTATTTTTCTTTCAGAGTGGTACACATCTCTCAGCATGACTAGAGCTTGGGTTCGGAGATGTTGCTTGTTTGCAGAAAGAACCTTACGACTAAGCTTTTGGCATCATGGAGGGAGGACCTGAGCAGACACTCCATCTTGGGAAAGGGGGTGCTTCATGGAACGCAGTGCCTTCAGCTCCTCAGCTATGCTGCGCCGGTGGCAAGCAGGCCTCTTCCACTTCTGAATGCCTTCATCTCCAAGTTAGTCCAGAGAACCAAAGAAACCACAACCTCCACGGAGTGTGCCAAGGAGGGGGAAAGGGCACTTATCACCACACACACCGCTGACCTCCGGTGGCTTTACATAGACTCTTCAAAGAAATTTGAAATCTACTCACAGAACTTCAGATAGGTGTTTTACTTATTTCAGTGATTCTAACATATTGTAAACAGTGATTTTAAAAAGAAATGAAAATCACATTTGAAAATATCTAACAGAATCCAAAGACCACACTGATTTGATAATTTTAAAAATATATGTAAATGTTCTTTAACACCCCAATGATTCACAACTTTGATTTTCCTCCTTGATCAAATTACACTCTTCCCCACAAGTTTTTATAAAAGCAAAACATACTTATAAGTGAAACTTTTAGAGATCATCCTATCAAACCTATCTGAAAAAAAAGAATGTATGTAAATTCATATTTTTATCCTGTGATTAAAGGATCCAAGAGTTAAAATATTACAAATAATATTAGTACACATCATTTAAAACTTGTGTTTCATATTTTTATAAAATTTAACGTTAAAAATTTGAAATTGCATTCAAGATGCTGCTCCTAACATCGACTTTATTTTTCTATGTGTTTAATAAAGAGATAAGTCTATATATTGCTGAATCTAATCAATACAGTAGTTTGCAGAGTATTTTATTTTTGGATAACTGACAGCAGAACATGTATACATTTTTTAGGAGGAATTGAGAAATGACAAGAAAATAATATTTTGTGATATCTTTCTAAAATATGTTTTCCTGTCTAACAGAATAGCACAAACCCAGTCTGAAAATAGTCACATAAAGTTCTGCTCATGAATTTAATCCAAAGGAAATTTAAAACTTTGACACTGCTAAAAAATTCCAGAACTCTGGCGTTTTTCTCATGATAGACTTAGGCACTGTGCCTTCTTTAACAATGATTGGGAGATGGTGATAAGAAAGCCATGTACCAGAAAGGTCTTTATTCCCAGCATCACATCCACCATAATCTGCAATCAGATCATCCCAACAAGATATCCTATCAGGTCAGGGCACAGTGTTCACTGTGCCTTCTAATCGTCAAGTCGGCTGGAAAACTACAGAATCACTGTGCTGGGACATTCTGATCACAGATGCTGGGAACGTGGGTTTTTCACACACAGGTGCAAGATACCACTTGCCACTGGCAAACATCTGTAGTCAAAGCTATGGTTTTTCCAGTAGCCATGAATGGATGTGAGAGTTGGACCACAGAGACACTGAGTGCTGAAGAATGATGCTTTCAAGCTGTGGTGCTGGAGAAGACTCTTGAGATGTCCTTGGACAGCAAGGAGGTCCAACCAGCCAGTCCTCAAGGAAATCAACCCTTAATATTCATTGGAAGGACTGATGCTGAAGCTGAAGCTTCAATCCTTTGGCCACTTGATGTGAAGAGCTGACTCACTGGAAAAGACCCTGATGCTGGGAAAGATTGAAAGCAAGAAGGAAAAGGGGACGACAGAGGATGAGATGGTTGGACGGTATCATGGACTCAACGGACATCAATTTGAGAGAACTCCAGGACATAGTGAAAGACAGGGAAGCCTGGCTTGCTGCCATGGGGTTGGAAAGAATCAGACATAACTGAGCGACAAGCACAAGGCCCTTCTTTTGTAAAGTGAACAAACTCCTACAAATTGCTCTGTTCTGTTCTCCTGCAAACCAGTTTTGTAGATGAGTACTTGCGATGAAGATCCAGAAAACTCAATCTCTGAAATGATCAAACCCCTCATGGTTTGTGGAAATTCTTCATAAACTTCCAAAGAATAAGCGAATTTTAAGACATGGCTCCACACTCACACAGATGTCAGGACACCTTTTCCGTTACAATTGCTGTTTTTTCCACACTGGTCTTTCATGAGATACAGAGGAAGCACTCAGTAAACATTTATTTTAGCAGTTTATGAGTCGATATGCAAATGGATAAGGAATTGAGTGAAGATAACTGGTTTAAAGGAATTGAGTGAAGATAACTGGTTTAAAGGAATTGAGTGAAGATAACTGGTTTATATGGGGTTCCTAAAATAAGGACAAGTGAAAGTCCAAGATACAACAGTTTGCAGTCTTATCAACAAAGGCTTCCCGAGGTAACACTGACTAAACTGAATTGTCCCAGAAAATGCATTTTTACCTGCTATTTTCCTACAGGCGCAATTTATCTATTTTCATGCATTTAGGAAAGATGAGATTTTTCTGGAAGAGTATTTCTATTTCATGAGATTCAAAGTTTGTGGATTATCCAAACAAGGACGTTAAGTACTCATTCATTTAACCCACCTAGAAAAACTGAAAGTGTTATTTGCTCAAACCAAAGTGAAAGTCGCTCAGTCATGTCCAGCTCTCTGTGAAGTGGTTCCCACTGGAGTTCCAGAAAGCATGGCTACTGACTTATTCATGGGCTTCCCTGGCAGCTCAGTGGGTAAAGAATGCACCTGCAGGGCAGGAGCTGCAGGGGACTTGGGTTCGGTCCCTGGGTCAGGAAGATCCCCTGGAGGAGGGCATGGCAGGCACTCCAGTATTCTTGCCTGGAGAAGTGTGTGGACAGAGAAGCTGATACTTAATGGCGGAAAGGGACCTTTGTAGACCCTCATTGCAGCTGGGACTGTTATTAACATGCTGAGAATTAATTGACTGTAAGTCAGTTCTAGACCTGAGATTAAAACTTTAAATGCAGATAGAGAAAAATTGACAATAAAACAGCATCCTGAATTTTATCCACTGCCTGCCAATGTTTGACACTTGTGCTGTCTCTGACAGCAACTTGGAATATTAAGTGTATTTGTTTCAAACAAATTCCCCGCTCTGATAAAGGCAAATGTTGAAGGAACATATGGTTGTCATCATACTCAGAATATCAAAAATATTTTTCATCAAATTCCTTTTTTGTATAAAATAAAAAATGCAGGCCAAAGCTTCTCTTCACAGTTTTTATATCAGACTTGATATAAAATGACAGCAAGATCATGTTGAATTCAGTCAATGGCTAGTCAGCTTGAAAACCCCAAACTTTGAATCTCATGAAATAAAAATACTCTTCCAGAAAAATCTCATCTTTCTTAAATGCATGAAAATACATAAATTGCTCCTGTAGGAAAGTAGCAGGTAAAAATGCATATTTCTAATCTATATGGTTCAGTCAAGGAGTATTCAAAGCTTGGATTTTATTTTGTAACATGTACAAAATTACTACTCATTTAGTTAACAAAATAATTTAAATATTTATCAATGGGAAAGAAATGTCTCTTTTCCATTTGTATACATTTCTGCCTTCTGAAAAGTTCTTTTTTATAAAATGCTACTTTCTTATGTGAAGTGTTCTGCCTATTTCTCTTTTGAGTGGTCCCTCCTCTTATAACCTCTTATAACCAAAATTATGACCTTTCAGAGGTTATAATTTTGATGTCAAGATTATAGAAGTGAGTACACCAAATATTATTAGGTGTTCCCCTCTCTTCCTCAAGTGTGGAGAGGTCTTTCTTCCCTCTTTCAACTTTCACTCTTTTCCAGCAAGCATGACTCAGCCTTTGGGTCTCAGATTAGATGACACCCCTTCTGGAAGTCTTCCCTGAAACCCATAAAAGGTATCCTTTGGAAAAAAAAAATGCTTCTTGGAATCTCTCAGGTCTTATCTTAGCCCAGGCTGGTAATAACTCCTGCTCACCGCCCTCGTCTCCCACCAGCCTAGAGGTGCTGCTGAGGGAGGTGTGTTGGATCTGTTCATCTTTACCACTGAGCCACCAGGGAAGCCCCGGGTAACACTCTTGAGCTGATGGGGTCATGGATACAGAGATCATGTTAGCACTTGCGCAGGGTCATGGAGGAGTGGGTGGAGTGGGCACCAACAGGGGCTCCCGTGCTGGTGAAGGTTCTGTGTCTTGACAGCATCACAGTCCGTATCTCACTGGTGATGCTGTGCCGCAGCTTTGCCAGCTCCACCCTAGTTACCTTTGGTTAACTCAGCAAAAGAATGAGAGATCTCACTGCAGTTCTTCCAGCTGCAGGCAGTTCTACAAAGATAACAAGATAAAATTAATTTAAAAAAAAAGTGATGGCTAGTTTTTGCTCAGTGGAGGTCAACAGTTGGTATATTCTGGCTGTTAATTTTTCACTGAATTGCTTTCAATAATAAAGGAATATTTTAAAATTCCATTTACCTCCCTGAGATTTTATGACTCCCTTATTAGGACTTGTGTTCTTGGCAAAATTAAGTTCATAAAACTACCGGAATACGTCCAACTCTGGCAATTTTCCGTCATTTGCTATTCTGTGCTGAAAAACCCTGGGGCGATTATCCATAATCAGCAGGAAATAATTAAATATTTTAAAGTTTGTGTTTGGGTACATGTCTAGGTGGGTTTGAAGAAGGCATGGCAACCCATTCCAATACACTCACTTGGAGAATTTCATGGACAGAGGAGCCTGCAGTTCATGGGATGCAGTCCATGGGGTCACAAGGAGTTGGACATGATGGAGAAAGCCACAGCTACCAACTCCAGTATTCTGGCCTGGAGACTCCCCACGGACAGAGGAGCCTGGTGGGATACACTCCATGGGGTTGCAAAGAGTCAGGCTTGACTGAGCAACTTTCACCTTGGTTTGAGCAAGTAACACTTTCCCTTCTTCTAGGTGGGTTAAATGAATGACTGTTCAGCATCCTCGTTTGGGTAATACACATGAATTGCGAATACACACTAGGACCACCTTTAGCCACTTATTTACGACTGTTTTTTAGTTGGTCAGTGCTCCTTCACGCCCTGCTCACTCTAAAGTACCTAACTCTGCCCTTCAGTTGGAAGCATCTAAGAATTCTGCCGCTCGCCCAGCTCCAAGTGAAATGCCAAGTAATTGCAGAGTTGTTTGCCCACATTTGTGCGGCTATAACGCTGGGTCTGTAGGGCCCATGGACAGAGGCCTGAGGTGAAGCCTCTGAACGGGGACAGTACCTTGTGTGTGAAGTGTCCCTCCCCTGCGTCCACAGGGCTCGTCCTCAGCCATCTGGACCTCATTCTACCACAGCCACTTGTCCCTTGGGCTGGATCTTAGATGACCCAGTCTTAGCAACCTATTTCCACAATATATATTTATTTCAGAGACTTCACCTTCCCCTTCCACCTATTCTAACACCCAACTTTCCTGATTCAGCACACAAAACTCCCTGAATAAATCTTCAGTAACAAGGGTTGGTGCCTAGATTCCTCATGAAACCTGGAGAACTTTCTGGAGGAAGTACCTATCTTTGCAGGGTAAGTAAAGTAAGCCAGATGGAAAAAGACAGATATCACATGGCATTTCTTTGTTGAGACCTGACAGAAGCCATGACAAGCTTCAAGGACTAAAGTAGCCAGAGCTATAATCAACAGAAAAAGCTGGGTCACTGCCCAGAAGGAGCTGAAAGCATCATCCCCCTGACCTTGAGACTCAGCCAGTCAGCATACTCCCCATAGCCTGGTTAGAGCTAGCCCAGATAACACGAAAAGTCCCTTAAGTGAGCCCACATGTGCAATATTTAGCCAATTAATAGGTACTAAGAACCCCTTGCAACCAATCCACCCTTGCCAACTCCCTGTCTTTGTACTAAGTCTATAAATACTGCTGTAAGTCAGGGCTCGGGCCCTCTTGCCTTACTCCACTGTGTTGGATGTGGCAGAGTGCCCTAACTCGAGTTAGCAATAAATAAACTCCCTTCTTGCCTTTGCATTGCCGTGGTGGACTTGTTCTCTCAGTCTATTCGGAGACTTGGGCTCAGAGCATAACATTTGGGGGTTCGTCCGGGATCTCCCTTTGACTGGGCAGAGCAACTCTTCTGGTAGAAGGGGGACCTCGCTAGGGGGTAAGATCTCTGAACACTGGTGTTAATTCTGGAGAAACCCAGTCTAAGACTGGGGCCTGGTATTGTACCAGGGAGGCAACTGGGTGTGAGTACAGGAATAAGTCCAGTGTAAGACCTGGGCCCCGGTATCATACCGGGGTGGGGGGGTGGCAACTGGCTCTGCAAACATCCTGCAGGTAAGACTGAAAAGAGAGCCCAGGAAGGTCTAGTGCTGGGCTGCTGGTGGCCATCCTGTGTTTGCTGTCTGCGTCTGGTCGCTGTGTGTGTGAGTGCCGGCACCGTCTCTGTGTTCTTTGTTCCTAGAAGCTCCCAGGGCAAACGCCTCGTGTCTGCAAACATGGGACAAAGGGCTTCTACTCCTCTGACTCTTGTGACTGACCATTTCTCTGATTTTAAGTCTAGAGCACAGAATTTGTCCCTGCTGGTAAAGAAAAGCAAGTTGGTGACTCTCTGCTCGGTTGAATGGCCCGCCTTTGACGTCAGCTGGCCACCAGAGGGCACCTTTTGCTTGCCTATTGTTTGAGCGGTCAGAGAAAAAGCGCTTAGTCCCACTCCGTTGGGACACCCGGGCCAAACTCCGTACATCTTGGTCTGGCGGGATCTGGTGGAGAATCCGCCAGATTGGCTTAAACCTGGGCTTAAACCTTTTATCCTTTCACCTTCTAACCCCCCTTGTCCCTCTTCCCCGTCACAAGCCTCTTCATGCCCGCAGGTGCTAATCGCGGAACTACCAAAGAAAAGGAAGACAAAAAGAGCAAAGATCGGGCAGAACCGGTGCCCCGGGAGCCCTCACTGCACCCCAACCTGTCAGACCTGGAGACCGAGCTGTCCCCGCCCCCCATGCGGACCCGCAGCCACCTTTGCTTCCGCAGGTTCCTTGGGTCTCGTCGGTGGGAACAGGAGGGACGTTGAGCCTTTGGCCCCTATCCGAGAAGGGGGCCGCGCCCAGGGGACTCGGGGAAGAACCAGAGGAGTCGCCTGCTCGGGAGGAGGACGCCCCGGCGGTCCCCTCCTCCACTGCCCGGGCGCTTCCGGCCGGCGCGGGGCCTGCCCGAGCGGACGGAGAACGGACGGATCAGTACTGGCCCTTCTCCACCAGTGACCTTTACGGCTGGAAAACTCACCCCGCCTCGTTTTCTGAAAAACCTCAGGGTCTCATTGATCTTTTAGATTCTATCCTCTTCACCCATAACCCCACTTGGGATGACTGTCAACAGCTGTTACAGGTGCTCTTTTCCACAGAGGAATGAGAATGGATCCTATCAGAAGCTCAGAAAAATGTACCTGGGGTGGATGGGAGACCCACTATGCAGCCTAACCTGATTGATGAGGGGTTTCCCTTGGTGCGGCCCTGCTGGGATTTTGAGTGCGCTGAAGGTAGGGAGCGTCTCCGAGTATGCCGCCAGACTCTCATGGCCGGCCTTAGAGCAGCTGCCAGGAGGCTAACAAATTTGGCTAAAATAAATCAAATTAGACAAGAGCCAAATGAGAGCCTGGCAGCTTTCCTTGAAAGACTAATGGAAGCTTTCAGGCAGTACTCCCCTATGGACCCTCAAGCTGATGAGTCACGGGCAGCAGTCATGCTATATTTTGTAAATCAGGCAGCCCCTGATATCAGGAGAAAGTTACAGAAGATAGAGAGGTTGGGTGAACAGTCCTTGCAAGACCTAGTGAGGGCAGCAGAAAGAGTTTTTAATCACAGAGAGACTCCAGAAAAGAGAGAAGAACGTATTAGATGGGAAGAGAGAGAATTTAGGGCCAAAGAACAAAAAGAGCTTGCCCAGATATTTTTTGCAGGGATAGAACAGGGAAGTAATTCTCAGAAGGCAAAGAAAGTTAACGCAAAGGGTGAAGAGAGGCCGGCAAAGCAAGGACTTAGGAAGGATCAATGTGCATTTTGTAATGAATTCGGGCCCTGGAAAGATAAGTGCCCCAAGAAAAATCTAAGAGAGAGACCTACCAAACGGGAGAGGTCCTCCACGTCCTCTACGGGGCCCATATCCTCTATGCAGGAGAGGATAGCGACTAGGGGGTCAGGGCCCGGCACCCCTCCCCAAGTCCTGGGTAACTATAAATGTGGAGGGGAAACCGGTTGGCTTCATGGCAGATACGGGAGCCCAATACTCAGTTCTTAATCAGAAAGATGGACCAATGTCTAAAAAGACCAGCTGGGTCCAAGGAGCCACCGGGACTAAACAATATGGATGGACCACAAAACGACACATGGACTTGGGGGCCCAGCAGGTGACCCACTCCTTTCTTGTGATACCCGAATGCCCAGCGCCCCTGTTGGGGAGAGACTTGCTATCTAAGGTCAATGCCCAAATTCACTTCGACCATGGACAGATATCGGTTCTAGGAGGGACTGGACATCCTATACAAGTTCTGTCTCTAGCACTGAGGAACGAATATAGACTGTACTCACCATAGACCCCTACAGCTTTAGACCCTGCTGTGCAACAATGGACTCAAAGATACCCCCTGGCCTGGGCAGAAATAGCGGGAGTGGGGCTAGCCAAACAAAGACCTCCCATTGTTGTTGAACTGAAGGCCAATGCCCTTCCTGTGAGGGTGAGACAGTACCCCATGAGCCAAGAGGCCTGGCAAGGAATTACGCCACACATACAGCACCTCCTGAAGGCAGGGATTCTCAAAAGGTGCCGGTCCCCATGGAATACTCCCCTATTGCCGGTGAAAAAGCCCAGGGGAGCTGACTTTAGACTGGTCCAAGACCTACGGGAAGTCAGCAAAATGGTGAGTGACATTCATCCCACCGTTCCTAACCCTTATTCTCTGCTAAGCAGCCTGTCCCCAGATTATGTTTGGTATACTGTCTTGGACTTGAAAGATGCCTTTTTCAGTTTACCCTTGGCCCCCACGAACCAAGAGATCTTTGCATTTGAATGGACAGAAGAAGGCAGTCAGACCCCCGGACAGCTGACTTGGACTCGACAACACAAGGTTTCAAAAATTCGCCCACGCTGTTTAATGAGGCTCTAGGTGAAGACCTCCGTGAGTATCGGGCTGATCACCCCACCACTGTTCT
>SJYF01000373.1:2668169-2681387 GCA_006410515.1 Procapra przewalskii | reverse complement strand
ATGTTGATGATCTTATGCTAGCAGCAACTACAGAGGAAGCTTGCCTAGAGGCAACAGGCGACCTCCTTCAAACTTTGGGGACCTTGGGGTACCGGGCCAGTGCAAGAAAGGCCCAGATTGCTAAGCAGGAGGTCGTGTACCTAGGGTACAAGATAAAACAAGGGCAAAGATGGCTAACGCAAGCCATGAAAGAGACTGTACTGCAGATCCTGAGCCTGTAACTCCCAGACAAGTGCGGGAGTTTCTGGGGACTGTTGGGTATTGCCGGTTACGGATCCTGGGGTTTGCTGAGAAAGCCCGACCACTATACGAAGGGAGCAGAGAGAGTAAGAGCTGGGAATAGACTGAGCCGATGAAGAGGGCTTTTCAAGAACTCAGGCAAGCCCAGTTGGAAGCCCCAGCCCTTGCTCTCCCTGACCTGTCTAAACCCTTCCAATTGTTTGTAGATGAGAAACGGGGAGTAGGAAAAGGGGTTTTAACACAGAAGTGGGGGCCATGGAGGCGACCAGTGGCCTACCTCTCCAAACGACTAGACCCAGTGGCCGCCAGATGGCCACCTTGCCTACGAATTATTGCCGCCCCTGCCTTCCTGGTCCATGATGCCAATAAATTGACTTATGGACAGCAACTCCTGGTCTACACTCCCCATGCCATCAAAGGAGTTTTAAAGCAGCCACCGGACGCCCCGCTTCCTGGACCCGGCAACTCTTTTACCCAACCCGGAGGAAGATCGCCCCTTTCATGATTGTGGTGAGATACTGGCGGAGGCGACGGTGGTACGAAAAGACCTAACAGATGTGCCTTTAAATAACACTGAACTGATATGGTTTACAGATGGAAGCAGTTTTATTAAGGATGGACAGAGAAGGGCAGGGGCCTCAATAGTTGATGACTCTGGGCAGATAATATGGGCTGAAGCCCTTCCTCCAGATACCTCCTCACAAAAGGCGGAATTGATTGCCTTAATACAGGCCCTGGAGAGGGCCAAAGGAAAAAGGATTACCATTTTCACTGACAGCCGGTATGCATTTGGTACTGTGCACATTCAGGGCCCAATATATAAAGAATGGGGGTTTTTGACGGCTGAAGGGAAAGAAGTTAAGAATCTGCCTGAGATCTGCAGACTCTTGGAGGCTGTCCAGCTGCCTCAAGTGGTGTCAATAGTGCATGTCCCTGGACATCAAAAAGGAGAGGACCTCAGGGCACGGGGCAACTGGGCCACCGACACGGCAGCTCGGGAAGCGGCTAATAAAGAATATACTGCCCCCATACTGACAGTAGGACTACCACCCCCAGGTATGCGGACCTTACCCCCGGTCCCTGAGTACTCCTCATCTGATCTTGCCTGGATTCAAGAGAATGCCGACCTTCGAGAGGGCGAAAATGGATGGTACCAAGACCCAGATGACTACTTGATGCTTCCTGCCAACTTGGGTCGACACTTGCGTGAACATCTACACCTGACCACCCATCTAGGAGAAAAAAAGACTCTAATGCTTCTCCAGACAGCACGTCTGAGGTTTCCTCAGCAACAGGTGACTGTACGAGACATAGTCCAAGCCTGCAAAGCGTGTCAGCTGATGAGGCCAGGAAAAGGACAACATGCAGGAACGAGGTACTGGGAGAAAGACCAGGGCAGCATTGGGAGATAGATTTTACAGAGGTAAGGCCAGGCAATTATGGATACCGTTATCTGCTAGTCATAGTAGATACTTTCTCAGGGTGGGTAGAGGCCTTCCCTACTAAGGGGGAAACAGCTATGATAGTGGCCAAGAAGTTCCTAGAAGACACAGTACCCAGGTTAGGCCTGCCGGTGACCATTGGCTCTGATAATGGGCCTGCTTTTGTGAGCCAGATTGTTCAGGGACTTGCCTTAGCCCTGGGGACCAAATGGAAGTTACATTGTGAGTACAGCCCCCAGAGCTCAGGACAGGTTGAGAGGATGAATCAGACCCTAAAAGAAACCTTAGCGAAGTTGGCAATAGAGACTGGGGGGACTGGGTGACCCTCCTTCCCTTCGCCCTCTTCCGTGCGCGTAATACCCCCTACAAGCTTAACTTGACCCCTTTTGAAGTTATGTATGGAAGACCCCCTCCCGTGTGTCCCATCTTCGAGGGAAAGAAACAACTGCCCCCCTACTTTAGGGCAGTTCCAAGAGGCCCTGATGGCATTGGGCAAAGTACATACTCACGTCTGGAAGTTGCTCTGAGAAATACACGAAGGTCAAAACAAGGGGACCATCCCCTCGCATAATATTGGCCCAGGAGATTGGGTATGGGTTAAGTGGCACCAGACCAAGGCATTAGAACCTAGATGGAAGGGTCCTTATGTTGTCCTTCTTACCACCCCCACTGCCCTAAAGGTCAACAGTATTGGACCTTGGATGCATTGCAGCCACGTGCGTCGGGCCACCCCAGAAGAACAAGATGATGCTCAAGAAGAATGGGAGGCAGCCCCGCACCCATCAAACCCCCTCAAGCTGAAGCTCAGTGGCCGACGAAATTCAGGCAAGTCATCTTGACCGTCTTATTGATGACCACTCTTCTCAACCCTGGAGTCACCAGCACCAACCCACACCGGCCGGTTAGGATCACCTGGAAACTCCAGAATGGAATAACCCGAGAGGTGCTCAACCCCACCACTGAAGTATATCCTCCAAACACTTGGTGGCCGGACTTGTACTTTGACCTTAAGCTGGCAGTAGATGTAGCCTGGACAAGGGGTTTTCTTTGAAATCAAGGATTCTGGGTATGTCCGGGACACCAAAGACACAATTGGAAGACTTGTGTGGGCAGGGGGCAAAAGACTATTATTGTAAATCATGGGACTGTGTAACTTCTAATGATGGACCTAGACGCTGGGAAGTAGGGAATCAGGACCTGCTTAACTTTTCATTTGCCAAACCCATACCTCCCTACAGGGACTGGGGATGCGAGGAAAAATGCAGTTATGCACAAATAAGGGTGAGGTTTAACCAAGAAAGAGCTAAAGAAGAGAGAGCATGGGTTTCAGGCTTGTCTTGGGGAATTCAAACCAGAAGGGACCAATTTACAAGCATTTACAGTGGAATTATAAGCCAAATTTTAGAACCGATGCAGGTATACAGTATAGGTCCAAACCCAGTTGAGAGAGTCGATGCAACCCCCCCATCCAACAACCACGGCTCTCACATCCTGAGTTCCACCTAGACCTATGGGCCCCCTGGGTCCCATTCGTAATCTTGGAAACTCGGACCCACTATGGAAATTGGTGAGAGCAGCCTATACAACTCTAAACCAGACTAACCCAGAGGCAACTAGATCTTGCTGGCTCTGCTGTAACTTGTACCCCCCTTATTACGAGGCAATAGGCCTCAATGCCTCTTATAATCTGGACAAAACACGGGTCCTCCTCAGTGCCGCTGGGGAGAACGAAAAGTGGGTCTTATGATGAGAGAAGTCTGGGGAAAGGGGTTATGTGTGGGTAAGGTGTCACCAGAGAAATCCCCACTGTGTGCATGCGCCATTGAGCCCTCAGACTTGCCCATAGGCAAATGGTTGATTCCAGAGATGGGGGATGGTGGGTTTGCTCACGTACTGGGCTGACTCCTTGTCTACATAGCTCAGTATTCGACCCCAAAGAAGAATTTTGCATTCTGGTGGCAGTAGTGCCAAAAATCCTCTATCACCCTGCAGGGACAGTATATGATTACTGAGCCCAAAAGCTGACTCTCAACTCTCACGAAATACGGAGCAGAATTAAAAGGGAACCTATCACTGCCATTACTATAGCAACCATGTTTGGCTCTGGAATCGCCGGAGCAGGGACAGGAATAGCGGCCTTGTCCCTCCACAGTCAGGGATTTAACTCGCTACGGGCAGCCATAGATGAAGACATTACCTGCCTAGAAGAATCAATTAGTCACTTAGAAAAATCGTTGACCTCCTATCCGAGGTGGCCTCGCAAAATCGAAGAGGGTTAGACTTGCTTTTCCTGCAGCAAGGAGGGCTCTGCATGCCCCTAGGAGAAAAATGTTTTTCCGCCCACCACACTGGAGTAGTCAGAGAGTCTATGGCCAAAGTGAGAGAGGGACTGGCCCAACGTAAAAGAGAGCAAGAGGCTCAACAAGGGTGGTTTGAGTCCTGGTTCCAGCGGTCCCCCCGGCTAATGACTTTAATTTCTACGCTGCTGGGACCCCTGCTGGTGCTTCTACTAATACTTACCTTTGGCCCCTGTATTATTGACAAGCTTATAACCTTCATAAAAGAACGTATTAATACGGTCCAGCTGTTTGTGCTCAGGCAACAATACTAGACAGTGCCCCAGAATATAGAGGAAGATTCCTCTATATGAACAAAGGACAGCGGGGAATGCTGAGACCTGACAGAAGCCATGACAAGCTTCAAGAACTAAAGTAGCCGGAGCTACAATCACAGAAAAAGCTGGGTCACTGCCCAGAAGGAGCTGAGAGCATCATCCCCCTGACCTTGAGACTCAGCCAGTCAGCATACTCCCCATAGCCTGGTTAGAGCTAGCCCAGATAACACGAAAAGTCCCTTAAGTGAGCCCGCATGCGCAAAATGTAGCCAATTAATAGGTACCAAGAACCCCTTGCAACCAATCCGCCTTGCCAACTCCCTGTCTTTGTTCTAAGTCTATAAATACTGCTGTAATTCAGGGCTCAGAGCCCTCTTGCCTTACTCCACTGTGTTGGATGTGGCAGAGTGCCCTAACTCGAGTTAGCAATAAATTAAACTCCCTTCTTGCCTTTGCATTGCCGTGGTGGACTTGTTCTCTCAGTCTTTTCGGAGACTTGGACTCGGAGCATAACAGCTTAAATGTAGAATATGGAGGAAAAAAGAAGAAAAGAGAGAAATGAACTTATTTATAAGGCAGAAATAGACCCTCAGATACAGAAAACAAATGTTTGGTTACCAAAGTGGAAGGTGAGCAGAGGGATAAATTAGGAAGATGGAATTAACATATACACCCTCCTATAAATAGATAACCAGTGAAACCTGCTGGGAACTATAGTTAAAGTTTTGTAAAAACCTGTAAGAAAAAAAAAAAAAAACAGAATCTGAAAAATAGCCAAACCACTGTGCTATTCACCTGAAAGTAACATGACACTAAACCAAATATATTTCAATTTAAAAATTTAAGTTGTTGTTAAATATTTTTTAAAAGTGTTTCAGGAAAGAGAATTGTTCATATTTTATTAAATATCTAATTGATAAAAAGGGGAAATTATAAGAGTGAGACATAATCAAGTCATCAAATAAATGCAGTTTTGCCAAGCACTCAGCCTCATTACGGGACGCATAACATCTCAGGGAGTTCAGTGGATCCTGACTATTCACGGACCCACCCCTCTGTACTTCTGCTCCTAAAGGGTATCATGCACGGTTTTTCACAGAACTCGAAATAATAATTCTGTGACCTTTAGAATCTCTGCTCCCTGCTCTAAAATGAAATAGACTGACTCCAGGAATTGTGGAGTAAGGAGCCCAGTGGACTTTATCTGCAACAAACAGACTTTTATCCAGAGAAAATTATGTAAGTAAATCATTTAAAGTCCTAAAGTGAAAGTCACTCAGTCATATATGACTCTTTACGACCCCGTGGACTATACAATCCATGGAATTCTCCAAGCCAGAATACTGGAGTGGGTAGCTATTCCCTTCTCCGGGAGACCTTCCCAAACCAGGGGTCAAACTCAGGTCTCCCACATTTTAGGCAGATTCTGTATCAGCTGAGCCACCAGAGAAGCCCAAAGGGTCTTATTAAAAGGCAGATTAAAAAGCAGAGACATCACTTTGCTAGCAAAGGTCCATATAGTCAAAACTATGTTTTTTTCCCAGTAGTCATATAAGGATGTGAGAGTAGGACCATAAAGAAGGCTGAGCACTGAAGAATTGATGCTTTTGAACTGTGGTGTTGGAGAAGACTTGTGAAAGTCACTTGAATAGCAAGGAGATCAAACTGGTCAATCCTAAAGAAATCATCCCTGAATATTCACTGGAAGGACAGATGCTGAAGCTGAAGCTCCAGTCCTTTGGCCACCTGATACAAAGAAGTGACTCATTAGAAAAAGACCCTGATGGTGGGAAAAACTGAAGGGAGGAGGAGAAGGGGATGACAAAGGTTGAGGTGGTTGGATGGCATCACCAGCTCAATGGCCGTGTATTTAAGCAAACACTGGGAGATAGTGAAGGACGGGGAGGCCTGGCATGCTGCAGTCCATTGGGTCACAAAGAGTTGGGCATGACTAAGCATCTGAACAACAAACAATGTTTGCTCTAAGTGCATAGAGAAATGAAGAACCGTCCCTTCAAGAAAATCTGCTCAACGTCAGAGAGAAGAGTCAGCAAAGAGGAAATGGAACCAATGCTAGCAGAAATAGGAAATAATACAGATGAGAACAGAAATAAATAAAATAGAAAAATGATAGAGAATATCATTAAAATCAAATGTTAGTTCTCCAAAAAGTAAAAAAAAAAAAAAAAGTGGACAAATATTAATTAGTTTGACCAAGAAACAAAAAAAGAATGTTCAAGCTGCAGAATCAGGAACAGAAGAGGAGACACCGTCCTGACCATATAGAAATCCAAAGGACTGTAATGGGATGCGGTGAACAGCTGTACACCAACACATTAGGCAACGTTGGCAAACACAACTGAGCGTGAGTGAAGAGAAGCCCAGGGCCCTAGAGAGAAGAGGGACTCTGCTTCAACACATCCCTCTGGCTCCGAGCTGTGCCTGTTCTTTGGGTAGGAGGCCTGCCAGGGAGATGTTGGGCAGCTCATGAACTTTATCTGAGCCTGAGGGATGCTGTGTGTTTTTCTTTTTAACTAATAATTGATATACGTAGAATCCAGAAAAGTGGTGTGGATGAACCTATTTGTACGGCAGGAATAGAGACACAGGTGTGGAGATGGGCTCTGTGGGCGTGGCTGGGGAGGGTGGGATGAATCGGGCCTGACGTATGCACACCGCCACGCGTAGCACAGACAGCCAGCGGAGACCTGCTGCATAGCACAGACTCAGCACAGCGCTCCGAGACGACCCAGCCGGGTAGGGTGGCGGGTGGGAGGGAGGCCCCAGAGGAAGGGGATGCATGTCTACACATAGCTGCTTCACACCACTGTACACCAGAAACCAACACAACATTACAAAGCAACTGTGATCCAATTGGAAAACAACAACGACAACTGTGGTGACTTCTATCCAGGCTTCAAATGCCATCAAAGAACTCAACATTCGGTGCCGGGTGGAATCTGCCACTTGCCAGCTGTGAGATGTTGACAGGTTGCTAGGCTCTTCAGTGAGGAACCCTGAGCCACTCCACTGTATCAGTCCAGTCCAGTCCAGTCGCTCAGTCATTTCCAGCTCTTTGCGACCTCCTGGACTGCAGCATGCAACGCTTCCCAACTCCTGGAGTTCACTCAAACTCATGTCCATCGAGTCCGTGATGCCATCCAGCCATCTCATCCTCTGTCGTCCCCTTCTCCTCCTGTATTATGTCTTTCCCAGAATCAGGGTCTTTTCCACTGAATCAGCTCTTCCCATCAGGTGGCCAAAGTATTGGAGTTTCAGCTTCAGCATCAGTCCTTCCAATGAATATTCCAGACTGACTTCCTTTAGGATGGACTGGTTGGATCTCTTTACAGTCCAACGGACTCTCAAGAGTCTTCCCCAACACCACAGTTCAAAAGCATCAATTCTTCAGCACTCAGCTTTCTTCATAGTCCAACTCTCACATCCATACATGACCACTGGAAAAACCATAGCTTTGACTAGATGGAACTTTGTTGGCAAAGTAATGTCTCTGCTTTTGAATATGCTGTCTAGGTTGGTCATAACTTTTCTTCCAAAGAGCAAGCGTTTTTTAATTTCATGGCTGCAGTCACCATCTGCAGTGATTTTGGAGCCCAAATATAGTCTGTCACTGTTTCCATTGTTTCCTCATCTATTTCCCATGAAGTGATGGGACCAGATGCCGTGATCTTCATTTTTGGAATGTTGAGTTTTAAGCCAGCTTTTTCACTCTCCTCTTTCACCTTCATCAAGAGGTTCTTCAGTTCCTCTTTGCTTTCTGCCATAAGGGTGGTATCATCTGCATAGCTGAGGTTATTGATATTTCTCCCTGCAGCCTTTATTCCAGCTTGTGCTTCATCCAGCCTGGCATTTTGCATGATGTACTCTGCATATAAGTTAAATAAGCAGGGTGACAATATACAGCCTTGATGTACTCCTTTCCCGATTTGGAACCAGTCTGTTTTTCCATGTCCAGTTCTAACTGTTGCATCTTGACCTGCACACAGACTTCTCAGGAGGCAGGTCAGGTGGTCTGGTATTCCCTTCTCTTGAAGAATTTTCCAGAGTTTTCCTGATCCACACAGTCAATGGCTTTGACATAGTCAATAAAGCAGAAGTAGATGTTTTTTCTGAAACACTCTTGCTTTTTAAATGATCCAGCAATGTTGGCAATTTGATCTCTCATTCTTCTGCCTTTTCTAAATCCAGCTTGAACATCTGGAAGTTCGTGGTTCACATACTGTTTAAGCCTGGCTTGGAGAATTTTGAGCATTACTTTACTAGCATGTGAGATGAGTGCAATTGTGTGGTAGTTTGAGTATTCTTTGGCATTGCCTTTCTTTGGGATTGGAATAAAAACTGACCTTTTCCAGTCCTGTGGCCACTACTGAGTTTTCCAAATTTGCTGGCATATAGAGTGCAGTACTTTCATAGCATCATCTTTTAGGATTTGAAACAGCTCCACTGGAATTCCATCCCCTCCACTAGCCTTGTTAGTAGTGATGCTTTCCATGGCCCACTTGACTTCACATTCCAGGATGTCTGGCTCTAGGTGAGTGATCACATCATCATAGTTATCTGGGCCGTGAGGCCTGTTTTTGCACAGTTCTTCTGTATATTCCTGCTACCTCTTAATATCTTCTGCTTCTATTAGGTCCATACAGTTTTTGTCCTTTATTGTGCCCATCTTTGCATGAAATGTTCCCTTGGTATCTCTAATTTCTTGAAGAGATCTCTAGTCTTTCCCATTCTATTATTTTCCCCTGTTTCTTTGCACTGTAATCTGAGGAAGGCTTTCTTCTCTCTCCTTCCATTGTATATTGGGTAGTAAAATGGAGAGATAGATGATTAGAGAAATACAGCTTTAGGGAGACAGGGAAACAAGAGTTGAAATTGTGCAAAAAACAGCAGTTATTATTATTATTCTCATCATTTCTAGGACTCACGTGGATAAAGGTGTGAACTTTAGATGTATTTTAACAGCATCCCTTGATGGGCTCCTAAAATGAAATTCCGGCGTCTGCAACAGAGGCCATCAACATGTGCAGAAGTGACTATAAATAGCAGGTATCTTTTTGCCGTGGCTTTCCTGATAGCTCAGTTGGTAAAGAATCTGCCTGCAATACAGGAGACACCGTCCCCCACAGTTCGATTATCCATTCTGGCTGTATAATTCCCTTAGCTCAGAGGTAATTCCCTTAGTTCAGACAATAGATATTTGGAAATTAACTATAAAGTGGTAATCAAATCTGAGTAAACTATGAATATCTTCCCACCTCAACATCCAAGAGAGAGATTTTTTTTTTTTGCAGCCAACATATGATTTTGAAATAGGCTGATCCATGTGTTCAAGGAGCAAGCCCTTTCTTAATGTCTATATTGCACAACAGATGATATCATTTTTGTATATATAGAATCTCTTTTCAAAAAAAATGTGCATCAAGGGATGAATTTCTTGACTTTCAGTAACTGTATGTTGTACAAGTTTGCTCAGTCCAAAGGCACCCAGAGGAGAGAAGGAGGTCTAAGCGTGGCATGCCTGGCATTCTGCCACCTCCCACTTGAGCTTCCTCCCACGCGAGTCCACTTCAGAGTCCCTCCGTGTCCTTGGTGTAATGACTAAATTGTTACTGGTGCAGATGGAGTGCCACCAAGATCTTGAAATCCCTCAGAGGTGACCATATGGCTCCCCTCACCTTTTAATATTTAATGATGGTCCTTGGGCACTTTCCAACTATTAAAAAAAAAAAGTGTGAAAAGAATTTTTGTGTCAATTTAAAAAATGCACCAAAGAAAATCTACCCTGAAATTTTCAAGCTCCTTTAAAATTAGAATTTTGACTTGAACATAATAAAATGCTTGCTGAATATTTTGATCCAAGACCAATTATCTTTTGTTAGGTGTTTTTCTCTTGAAATACACTTGATTCCAAAGAACATTTCTAGCTCTAATTTATATGAATCATGACAGGCTTCTAATATAAAGTCACAGCCATGTAGCAATATTAAGGAAAAGATAGATAACTGTTCTTCCTTCCACAACTAAGAAAGGAATCATGTTCTCTATACTCTGTTAATGGCACTTATATTTGATGTACTCAGTAGCAAGGAGGCTGCCAAGGAAACCAGCCTGGAGTTCCTAGTGCTGCTGCTTGCCACCATTTAATGAGACAGCAAACTTTTAACATCATGAAGAATTCGTTGAAATGTTTCTGGAGGCTGAGTCCTGAGCTGTGGGCACATCGCTAAGAGCCATGCTGTCTGTCCCGGGGCTTGCGTGAGATAGATACATCTTGGGGACCTCAGTGGCAAGTCATGCTGTGGAAGCTTTCAGCTTATCTTTGAAAGTGGAGAATTCATTCAGCACAGTTAACATTTCATGGTTATTTAGTCAAGCTGTTGCATCAGCAGGTCATTTTAAAGCATTCTTATCTTTTCTCTCCCATCCAGTTATTTGTGTTTTCATCAATCAGTCATTTGTTTTATCATTCAATAGACATGTGTGAAAACATTTTATTTTGGGGAATGGTGTAGGCATTGGAGACCCAGAAATGAATATAACTCCCACCCCAAATTCCTGTCTTCATCCGGCAAGGTCACAGTTAGGTGACGTGACATTTATGAGAGAGTGTAGCATGTGCCGTGCTGGAAGAGTTCCATGCTGAGGGCCCCAGAAGGTTAAGGCTCAGGACCAAGGCAAAGGAGGGCTGCAGAAATGGTGAGTGAAGCTGAAGAATCACTCCTTAAAAGCTTAAGATGAGTCAAAAAAATGAGGAGGAGGAGCTGACTGTTTTGAGAGTGATATGGAGAGCATTCCAGGCTGGCAGAGAGACTGATGATCTTAACAAAGGGCAGGGAAAATTTGGCAAAAGCTCACCTTTTTTTTAGTATGGGAAAAATGAAGCATTTAGACATGGTGAATATCGAAAATGTAAACTCATACTTAAAAATGCAGTATCTTAGAATATAATAATATGCTAATAATATGCTGCACATTGTATTGCCTGATTTTTTTTTTGGCATGTTAACATTTGTAAAAAGAATGATGATGAAAGATTAAGTTATTGACTGAGGTCATAAGATGTTGGAGGTGATGAAAGGGCATGAGATTCAGGACAAAGTTGGAAATATTAATTTTGGAGGAAAAGATCAAGTAACACACAGAGAAAGGAAGGGAAAAGAGGTTACATTCATTTCTTCCAAGTATTAATGGCCCCTATTTCCTACTACCTAACTTCAACTTAGGAACTCACTGAAGTGTACTTCTGAAAAGTAACTAAGTTCACAGCTTTATCTAAGTGGATCCTGTGAGTGTTGCTTTCTCGGGGGGAGGGGGTTGCATTTATTCTTTATTGATTATGGATACTTTCATTACCAGCCACATAACACTAAAAGGAAAATTGTGAGCCAATAAAATAAGCCGGAGAATCAGAAATACAGCATAACATTTAACTGTGGAATCTTAAAAAAAAAAAATGAACTCATAGAAACACAGAGCAGAATGGTGGTCGCCAGGGTTGAAATATGGAGAGAATAGGAAGCTCTGGGGGGCAGAGAGACTTTGAGGACATCCTCTGTGGATGACCTCGGCTGTCTCTGATTTGTGGATGGAGTTGTCATGGCAATGCAAGTCCATTTGTCATGCTCTCGACTAGAGACAAGTGAAAGCATGCTTTAGAAATATTAAGTCTTCTAATTACAACTAGTTAAAACTATGATGGGATTTCTTCCTCCAGTGCTCAGCCACACATGAAGAGCTGCGGAATCTGCATTTTCACCAGGAGCAATATTGTGTTCCAAGGAAACAAAAATAATTTTGAGGGAACACAGATATACATACAATTTGCAAGCAAATATACAGGGTCTGTGTTATATGAGATGGGGTGATTTAAAAAAAACTGTCTAAAAAAATCTCAAGGGAAGTTGAAACTGATTGAAAAGAAACGCGGCTGCTGAGAAAGCTGTGGGCATCAAAAAGGTTGGTTTCATTTTTGTGTCTGAGACAAACTCTGGAAGAGTTAATGATGCACTTCAAGACTGCGGGCAGAAGTCCTTCCTTCACAGACCTCAGTCTTTTACTATGAAGGTCTTCATCCAATTAGACGAGGTCCACTGACTAGAGGGTAATCTGTTTAGTCAAAGTCTATCAGTCAGGGAAGTCTGACTTCCCTGGTGGCTCAGATGGGAAGAGCGTTTGCCTATAATGTGGGCGACCCAGGTTAGATCCCTGAGTCGGGAAGACCCCCTGGAGAAGGAAATGGCACCACACTCCAGTACTCTTGCCTGGTAAATCCCATGGATGGAGAAGCCTGGTAGGCTACAGTTCATGGGGTCACAAAGAGTCGGACACGACTGAGCGACTTCACTTTTTCACTATCAGTTTTACCTTCACAGCAACATGATGTATTGAAACTGCTGACCTTCCCAGGTGGTGCAGTGGCAAAGAATCTGCCTGCCAACGCAGGAGATGCAAGAGACTTGATACCTGAGTACCACGGCCCTGCCAAGTTGACTAATAAAATGGGCCATCACAGCCGCCACGCTGAAACTGGGGGTCCCTCTCACCTCTGGGGGTCCATGGCTGAGTCTCTTTCACATGCTTCACTCCCCTCATCCTCATTTTCCTGAATTCCCTTTTAGCAGCCCCTCCGCAGTCATACCACAGAGCTTCTCCTCATTGGGGCAGGATTGTTCTTCCATGGACAAGAGACATATTCCACAGTTTTCTCATATACGATCAGGAAGGACCCAGCCATGGTTGGACACTCAGTCTGTAATGAACCTCCTTAGAATAATGGAAGTGTAAGGCCAAAGAATTGATGCTTTTGAACTATGGTGTTGGAGAAGACTCTTGAGAGTCCCTTGGACTGCAAGGAGAGCCAACCAGTCCATTCTAAAGGAGATCAGCCCTGGGTGTTCTTTG